>JAMKCH010001067.1:0-81013 GCA_023653785.1 Ophioderma brevispina | reverse complement strand
TCCAACAATATGACATGGGCCCCACGTGGGTCATTTGGGGGCTACTTCCTGGGCCCCTAGTTGGCTTCCCACCTGGGGCCCACCTGTTTTTGTCGTCGGGATTCAAATGGGTCGTAAGTGGGCAGCTTGAAGCTGTTAACGGCTAATTTGATGCTTTAATTAAAGAAAAAAAAAAGAGTTCTAAGTACGGTGGGATATTGTTTAATTCCACTATAATTAGGTAATTGCGTCTCATACAACATGGTTACAAAGATGTATACTTACCTTGGCGGGTTTCGAACCGGGGACCTAATGATCTTAAGTTGTGCTCTATCCAGTCGACCCCTTGTACTTACTGACAAATGGCATAAAATTAGATTCTTTAAAGGATTGTTGAAGTTAAAATGATTAAACGTGTACGTTATGGCCTTCATATCGACAGGATGGAGTTTAGTTGACATATTAAATAAAACGTAGTAATTATTTGATACAAAAGAATGGAAAATAAACATTTTACCACAACTGGGCTCAAAATGGGCAGCCCTGGAAATGCCCAAGATCGGAAGAGTAAAACTATACTCAGCCGCCATTGAAAACTACAATGGCCCCATTTAGGAAACACACTTAAAGCCCAATTAAAGAAAACTATCATGGACCCCATGAAAACCTACAATGCCATTTGGGAACCCACTTAAAGCCCAGTAAAGAAGCCTATCAGTTAACCATTGAACAACACACTGGCCCCCCATTAGAAAGCCAATGTATTCCATGCCCACGTAAGCCCAGGTAACCCAAGGTGAAAACCCAATTGGGCCCCACTGACCATTAACTTGGGTAAAACCAATGGGTAGCCCAGATTAATCCAAGATGGGCACCAACCACAAGTAATGACAATAAATAACCAAATTGAGTTGCCTACATGGGGCCCCATCAGGAAAATAGCCCACATGATACCCATGTCACCATGACCCACTACACAAAACCCACATGGGCCCCATGAGGCATAAATCCATCATGGGTTAACCATTTACAACCCACATGGGCCCCAGTAGGAATAGCCCACATAAAAACCCATGCCCACTATTTATAATAGCCCAGCTTACCCACAAAAAACCCACATGGGCCCCAAGCACAGCATGTTGGAGGGGAAGTGTCCTACCACCCACCGTCTATTGTTGTTCTCCTTGAAGTGCGTATGGCATCGTTTCAGCACTGACACAAATGGCATCGTTTACAAGGTCACGGTTTATTCCGTGCATGTGTTGCTATGGTAGCTAGGACACTCGTTCATGGGGGACAATCATTTCTTTACACCGGTCGGTCTTCGGCCCAGAGCTGGAAATGCTTAAATTATTGTCCGTCCAGGATAAAATAATGGCCAAGAGAAGGCCGTTTCCAGCACCAGGAATTATCGGAATCTCCGATACTAATTAATTATTCTAACTACAAAACTTCTTAGTTGCACACATAGACATTTTCGAGCTTAACCATTCACAGGTAAGTTTACTAGCCAGTTACACATACACGTGTAAAACGCAATTTTTCGAAATTGGGGGCGCTCTTCAAAAAAATGTATATTATGCCTTTAAGTTGACGGATTTTGACTATTTGCCCCAAAGCAAAGACAGAATTGGCAGGCTACATGTAGGTGAGACCCCCCCCAACATACAATGATCTGGTCACCACCGCCTGATTTAAAATCGCGATAAATAATCGGATGGGGAAGTCATGTGCTTCCTTCTTATATTCTTCTTCCATATAACGCAATAGTATTGATTTTGTTAACACATTGCTCCATAGTGGTGCAAAATGGTTTTTGACCAATTTCTACACCCGCCATTTTGTTATTTGAGCTTTGTTTGAAACGTCATTTTCACCAAGGTTTAAACAAGATAGTTGTAGTAAAAATATCTTTCAAACGGAAAGATATGACAACCAATTTTGAGAAATGTAAAACAAAAAAGTGTAAAACCTTTTTTGGCCAACTCGTACAAACTCTATGGGAACATGACGTGTATTTTCAACCACCCGCAAAAAAGTACAGGCTTCCCTGAAAATGCAGGTTTATGTTAAATAGATGTAGTTGGGTCTTCTAGATAGATATCAACATAAAATAAGTTTCAAAAAGTTTGATGTAAGCGCAATGCTCATTGAATTTTCCGTCTTTTGCCAATTTTCGCGTGTTTTGAAAACAAGGTTTTACCTCTATATATATTGCATCAACATAACAAATTTTATTTTGATTGCTGAATTGGGGTTGTTTTTTGACCCTTCATATGTGGTTAAATGTCGTGCAAAAATTCCATCGTTGGAAAATTTTCTTGGTGGGTGTCCCATGGACCCCTCCCCCGGGCACTAATGGGAAGTTGAAAGGTCCCCTGGTCAATTAAGTGTTTTAAAATAACTTAAACATGAAAAATAACATGATACCAAGCAACTCGGGATGAATGAATTGGTTAGAATGGAAGCCGAAAAAAACTCCACTCATCCTTTAAAAAATAAGGAAATTCGATAAGATTCTATTTTGAAGGTTTGAATAATAAAGTACTGCTTATGAGCAGCTAGATGATAACAGTACAAGTTGAAAACACAAATAACAAAGGCATTAAAACTTCAGGAAATAAAATGAACTACACTCAGATTTGAAGGTAGGCAAGATTGTGAGAGTTACGAATATCACACGGCATGTCATTCCACAATGGGAAGAGTCACAAACATAGGTGTAGAACATGAGAAGAAGCACTATCACGGTGTCATATGCTATGCTGCACAATGATCTAACATATTACGGGCAGAAGACCATTCAATAGTTTGTAACCAAAGACCAACCTTTGAAATTTAGAAATATCCTCAATCCTCATTAAACGAAATTCTAGCCTTTCTAAATAGTGAAACATATTCAGCACCAATGGAAACCTTCTATAGAATAGATGTGAGTATTTTTTTTTTGTAAAGTCCTCTCCAACCTATCAACATGAGTCCTTTGAAAAGGGCCAAATACAAATACAATACACAATATCTTGACGGTAAAGTAAAAGACTCGTATTAGTAGTGCCGTGAAGGACAATCCTGGTACTCTGATAATTAACCCAAAGAGCTGGAAATCTAGTTTCAGAACTATGCAAACTGGAATTCAAATGAGAGGTCCTTGCTAAAGTCACACCAAGAATTTTGAAGTTAACAATTCGTAACTTTGCATCGCCCATTAAGGCAGAACCTGTGAGGAGTTATGCCTAGTTGTGCTGAACAGAGCATTTGAAAGGGGTTAGGAAGTTTATGGTGATGACCCACTGAAAGTTGTTTTGATATACATGTTGGAGAACGCTGTGAATAATCATATAGATGGATGCACAATTGAAATGGTGTTATGACGTCTCATAGACGTCAAAGGTCAGAAAATACCTTTCAAAACACAAATAAATGAGCCTTGTGCACATTAATTTTAAACAAAAATTTTATTAATTAAAACAGATTTAATGAATTTTAAGCGCGCGTGGTTCAAGGAATTTGTATGTCCAAAAAACAATATCTATACAATTCAAAGTTACACTTAGCCATTCTAATCGTACTCAAAGTTCATTTATGGTCTCCAACCAAAAGTAGGCAGTTGCATGTCAACGATGATATGTCTCACAGCAAAGACTCCAAAATGAAGCATGCAAAGTCACAACGTAAAAATTCTCGGGTAATATTCCATGGGGAATCTTCTCAGTCCTGAAGATAACCTGGTCCAGCAGTTCAAGATGACAGGTTAATAAGTCCTCGACGACACAATATTCCACACAGTATTATCGGTCCAAGATAATCACCACGATTTCGATCTGTCCACAATTTTGGAATCCTATTTGATTCAGCACTGTCGGCTTGTCAAAGACGATAGTAGAATAATTATAGCACTCTGCTCACGGGGAATTGAAAATATAATCAATTCCTGCACTATGTGGCATATAGCTACCATTATTGTAGATTAACCCGTTGACCTGACCCCTAGTAGGTCCGGTAACTCCCACACTGACCCCCTAGCCCTGCGTGCACTGTGTTAATGCACAGCTGTGAGGTTGCCTACTACTTGCCGACCAATTGAATTATAGAAGTATTGTAAACAAATAATGAGGTTTACAATACGGATTTTCACAGGGTCCATGATTTTCATTGGAGTGAAAACAGCGCTCCTGCTGTGTTCCTAGTCAAACGGGAGGAGGGGCAGCATGTCCACGTGTATTAACAGCCTATAACAATCTGTATAGGCTCATGATACAACTGCTGACAATCTACATCTCGCAACTCTGGCTTTATACCACCATTTCACAAAGTTCCCAAGTCTAAAATAGATATACCACAGCATCATCTAAACCTAACCTTGCACTATCTGACCAATTGGAATTCACATAAATTACCATCATTTGGAATTACATCACTTCATATATTAATTACTTTATGGGAAATCCTCAGATTTGGTAAATGTTTTTAATCTCAAGCATAAACAAGTTACTCATTCTAAGTTACATCTGGAAAATTCCATTTCTCCCCTTGTGCAATCTAACCGGTGCACCTTGCACAAACAACCCTAGGGGAATCCCCTGCCGTCTTTTTATCATAAACAAAGTACCTTTCCTTGAGAACTCTTTTCTCAAATAACTTGAGAAAATAATATTTTAATCAAATTTTGATGGTAATATAACAATGGTCATCAGCAAATTGAAGTAGTGAAGAAATCACATCTTATGTCATTAACAAAACCCAAAAGCAATAAGGGCCACGGACAGAACTGCGGCACACCAGAAGGTCACCATGCATCATTCAGACACAAACCCTGATAAATAACCTGTTGCCTTCGCATTAGAACACATTTTGGATCCACAGCAAAAGTACCTCTAAAACCCAGAGAGTGGAGTTTCTTAAGGAAAAATTATGCTCGACCTATCAAAAGTAGAACTGAAAATCCGAGTAAGATCCCCATCAACAGATTACATTTACGATGATCAATGAAATTACTTAGAAGATGGCAAACATTTGGAAAGCAATCTGTTGTTTTTTTTTTTTCACAATTTCTGCCACTACGAACCCACAATGTTGTCCGGATATAAAATAGTGTGTCCTCAGTAATTTCATCATGCGAAAAAGAAATCAACCTTTCCATAACTTTACCGAGAACCACTTGTTAAAGAACTGGCCTGTAACTACATAACATCATCTTGGGTTTACCAGATCCTTTGTAAGTAGGAACCACATTTGCATCTTCCAAGCAACAGGGACTTGACTTCGCGAATAAACACATTAAAACAGTTCAGGGGAAAGCTATTTAAACAAACTTTTAAGAAGATTGGAAGTATACATTGATCAGGACCTGTGTGATTTTGAAGCATTAAGATTTTAAGTACCTCCTCCTTCAGTCCTTCAGCATTCCATTGTAAAAGGGTCCAAGGAAAAGGGGGCCGCGCCATATGAGGGTTTTGAATCATCCAAGGATAAGATCTAGAGGATCATACATCTTGTCAAACTTCTAGAAAAGTGATTGTTGAGCACAGCGATAGTCTTATGATCATTGACAGCTTCATTATCGATATTGAGAGATAATTATCGGAACATTTAGTAAGCATAAGACCAGAACTTCTTATGATTGCTTTTGAAATTCTCATAAATTCTATTTGTATACCCACTGCACTCTTCTTTGCTTCAATTTGTTACTACAGTCGTAAACTGCTGCTGGGCAACATCAGATTTACTGGATTTGGCCCTCTTATAGAGCATATTAATTCTTTGTGCAAAGTTTCCTAATATCATTTCAATCCCAGGTTAAATTATTATTTTCCACTTTCTTTGGAAGAATATCAATTCAGACTTAATAACGACTCAACTTAATTCTCATATAAATCATATCATCATCATAAATGAATCCAATAATAGTTGTCAAGCAATATTTCATTGATTAACCCTCGTCTTACCAAGGGAGGGTTACCACCCCACCCCCTGTGAACTTTTGCTCGGTGGCGCTAAAATGCAAAAGTTTTTGTAAAAAGCTTATAGGTAATCATTCTCTCATCCTTCCTGGTCATTTTAGCGAAAAAAATGTGAGGTACCCTTCACCGGAATTAGGGTATGCCGTCAAAGTCGAAGGGTGGGGGTGGTTGCCACCTAAGGATATTTTATGGTACAGTTTTGAAAATATTATGCACAGTATGGCTCTAAAACTCTACGTTTATGTAGAACTAGTTAAATTGCCATCATTTAGAGCTGAAAACCGCATGAAAATCCGATATTCCTACCATTTTTAGGGCAAAATTGGATTTTCGCCTATTTTCTAATTTTGCCGGCTCGCGGACTTGGTGACGTCATTGTGACGCCATACAGGTATGTTGGTACTTATTTTTGTATCACTGGAAAGACGAGGACCATACCTATCCACTGGTATCAAAATCATAAGCATCGAGTGCTTTATAACGAAGTCTTGAGGGGTGATAACCACCCCCCCCCCCTTGGCAAACCGTGTAACAAAAAAGCTTGGTAAGACGAGGGTTAAAGTTCGCTTTGTTTAACAATAAACCTACTCTTAGTATCCTTATCTTTAGGAGGAGACATATTTCAAAAGAATTTCCACACCTGGTGGATCGCAACCATGTATTACAAGTTGAAGTACAAGAAATAAATGATGGGTCAGAAACAAAAACAAATCTAGGAAATGATCAACACCATTACGAGTCTTATAAGTTATACACCGAATAAACCACTTGAGTGCATCACAAGAATCATTGTTGCAGATAACCTTTGCTATATGATCATTACCCTCACTATGAATGTTGAAGTCTCCAACAAGTGAACATAATTTATATGATCTACCAGAAGCTTGAACTTTACTTGATTATTATCCAATCAAAACCATTTTTAATTTGAGAAGGATGCCTCATAAAACAATAAATCGTGAGCAAGAATTAAATCAAGGTTCTAACTTACATTTTAGGTTTTTGTGCGATAATAATATTTTTTGAAGGATACATTTGTATGCTAAGCTTTAAATGATATATATACTTGGTTTGGTTTTCAAAACTAAATTTGTTTCAAGGGCCCCACTTCAGATAAAATTGCTTTTGTTTTATATTGTTTTGTAAACTTAAAACGTCCATATCTCAAATGACCAAATGTTTCGTTTAAACCTTGTTGCAATTCTCACGAAATAAATTCTTACCATCAAACACGGTTTAAATTCACACCATACAATATCAAGATCACTGATAAAAAATCAGATATTGAAACATGACAAATAAACTTCTTAATACTAAGGCAACCCCACACCATGATTGTTCTTATACCAATTTCCTAAAACTATATAATCCGAGGGAAAAACCCCCAGTCACCATCATTAAATAAATCATTCAACCAAACTCTGTAATGCAATAATGTCAGCTTTTCAATATCCACTCGAGCTTGGAATTCTGTTATCTTATTTTTAATACTTCGAGCATTAAAATATAAGACAACAAGGTATTATGCTTCTTAAAGTAGTAGGTGATAATTTTAGAAGTGCCATTCTCAGATGAAACATTATCAACATCAGAAATAGCTCACCATAGAACTATTATCAACCCTTTGAGAAAAGTCCTCTAAATTAGGTAACTTGGAAATATCATCACATATGCCATGCAAAGAGTTAATTACAGTGTCACAGTTAGAAACAATAGATGTATTATCAAATCATGATTACCGCTAACAGACAAATTTTATTATCAAAATCATCAGAAACATTGTGTGCCTCATCACAGGTGGTTTTATTTGAATTATGTCCATCAGGGATGAGAATACAGGTAGGCCTATAACCAAGTGAATTTTCATCATTGCACTTTTCTGAAGCACACCTGAATCGGCTTGAAAGCATTCATGGATACACGTAGGCTTGTTATTGGCAACCTCAGAGTGAATAGAGCAACCAAGATGAGATAAATTATCATTAACATTGAGGTGAGAAGAACAATAAACTGTAAAGTAAGGTAAAGGTAAAGGGCGGGCCTGTGTACACAGGAACGGAGTGCCCATCTCTCTTTCGAAGTGATTGGGCCAGACTCCACCATATAATGTTTCTGTAGGGGGATCGCTACACCTCCTCTACAGCGAGTCTGTTACCTTCCCAACATTGAATAATGCTGGTGTCATATACTACAGTGTCCGTGTGACTGAGTGTCCTACCACCCATCTGTCTATTGTGTTCTCCATTGAGTGCTCTATGCATCATTTGTTTCAGCACTGTACCCAAATGGCCTCGTCTACAAGATCACGGTTTATTCCGTACATGTTGCTATGGTAGCTAGGACACTCTCTCATGGGGGACACTCAGTTTCTTTACACCGGTACCCATTTATGCACCTGGGTAGAGAGGAGTAATTGAGGTAAAGCGCCTTACTCAATGGCGAAACACATTGGCCTCAATGGGCTCGAACTCAAAACCTTTGGGTGCGGGTCGGGCGCTTTATACCATCGATTTATCCACTGGACCACAGGGGCCCTCACAATTAACCGTTATCCTTATTCTGAACCCAAGAGGAAAATAAATAATCGGGAAGAAAATCTTATCAGGATCAGACGAATGCCCATTTTAATTGCATTGATAATAATAACTGGATTTGTAAAGCATCTAATTGCCAAAGGATACCAGAGGCCACTAGAAGAGAGAAAACAGAAGCAAAGAGAGTGAACCCAAACAGCAATTGGAAAAGAGGTGAGTTTTGAGAGCCTCTATGAAAGATGCTTTACTGCAAGCATTTGTGATAGAGTTGGATAATACATTACACAGCATGGTCCTAACAATAGAAAAGGCCCTATCACCAGCCTGCTTATGAGACTAGACAGTGTGCACTTGAGGAGGGGATTGAGATTGAACAGAGAAGAAAGGTAACCAGGTGACGAATTTCTCAGTGATTTGTTGACATGCACCAGCGTACGAAATTGAATGCATTGGGACGCCGGTAAAAAAGGTCATTCATTAAAATAGGGGGGATGTGCGAGAATTATGTTTCGGCCTCTTGAAATCAGCCTAGCGCATTTATTTTGCAGTCGTTGGAGACGTATGAGATTTTTCTTGGACCGTTGAGAAGAGAACAACAGTAGTCCAGCCTAGACAGAATTGAGCACTAATAGCATTGTGACAGGCATTGAAATCCAAAAATCTTCTTATCCGACTGAGATTGCAGATCTGCCAGTTGAGAGAACTACACAGATGAGTAATGTGACCTGACATTGTCATGAAATGGTCAAAAACGACACCCAAGTTTTTAATCTGTGTAGTAGAAGGAATTTCCATGCCATCCAGATGAAAAGTTAGATGGAGAAGGCGTTCCTAATGTGAAGGAGAGGAGACAATGAAGAACTCAGTTTTGTCCTGGTTCATTATAAGTTTGTTGTTGATCATCCAAGATTTTAACTCCTTGACAGCACGAAAGCTTAAAAAGACCCAAACATCATCAACCAGGGCGGGCGGGATCAAGAACAGAAAACATCTGCAACATCACAGCATTCATGCAAATGCAAATGGTGCGGCCTCGGCGGAGTGCCCTCTCTGTCATTGGCGTTTTGGGCCATACTCTCTCATTAATGTTGCGTGGTAGTCGCCCACTCCTCACGCACAGCGAGTCTGTTTTTGCATTCCTAGCATATTGCCGGTGTGGCAGGGATAACAATGGTGAACATAGGGCAATCGATTCAGTTGGACTCTTCCACTCAACATTAATTCGGCTTTATTCCGTGTCGTGATGGAGCCCGGACTATGATACCTGCCGAACTATGATTACTCTCACACCGGTACCCATTTATACTCCTTGGTGGAAGAGCGACGCGGTAATTGCCTTGCCCAAGTGCACACCACATTGGCGACTGCGGGGCTCGAACCACAACCTTACGCTTATGAGGCGAAGCGGCGTATCCCCTGCACCACATGTGTCCCAGAACATCCAGGACTTTACGGCAGGCATCATGAATAGTTCTTCACAAGTCATTACAATCACATAGTCCGTAGACAATATCTGATTCATCTTGATCATAATTTCCCTGTGATGTAGCAGATGACACCGAGCTAATAAACTGAAGATATCCTAGAATCAATTAATTTGTTGCAATTCAGCACGAACCAACGCACATAAATGGAACACCTTTGGATCTTGTTATAACCGATCTTGTGATAATCTCGTCAACTCTGCCCCGTGCCAACTTGTTATCTGCCCCATGGCCGCTATTCACGCAAGCTAAAGCCTTGCAAAGCCTGTGCAGCCAAAACACATATTTCATAGCGCAAATTCAAGACCATCCAACCAACATGACTTGAAATGGACATTACCGTAAGATTTATTCAGTATCCGGAAATCTGAATCTTGAGAACTTACTGTGCAATTTGACTCAACTTTAGATATTCCTCACCAGCATGCCCCACTTTGACTCGCACCATCACAATACGTCCGACACCCCATGGTACAGTCCTGAAATTGCTGAGGCAAAAAGAAAACGCACGCAGCTTGAACTGCGTGGAGAAATCAACACATTTTTTTTTCAAATGGGACTTTCTAAGTCGCATTTTTTTTCATTCAGCATTTTCATTTATTAATACCAAAAATATTTGAAAACAATGGGTAAGGTGGGTTTCGAATTCCCACCAAGTCTGCTGACTGTGTTTAGGTAGAATAGAACATTTCAACCATTTTGCATTTAAAAACCAAAATCAGGACTGGTTTTTGTCATATATTTGTGCACACTAATCATATCAGTGCTAGGTATAAATGCTAAATACACACCAAAAATTACTGGACACATTAAAAGCATCTAAGACCAACTTCTCACTATACCATTTATTTATTAAATCTGATCACAGTACACAAACTGGAAGTACAGTACATATTATGCATTCATACTACCTTGTTTTGCTGTATTAAATATGAACCCATGCTGCCCATGTTTTAGTTATTCATACTATCCATGCTGGCCTATGTTAAGTATGAATTTGTAGTATCCCATGCTGGCTGTGTTAAGTATGAATTCATAATAACCCATGCTGCCTGTGTTAAGTATGAATTCATACTACTTGCTTGTTTGTATAAGTATGAATCATACAAAGCCAATGCTGGCTGTAAGTAGAATTCATACTATCCCCCATGCTGCCTGTGGTTAAGTATGGATCATACTACCTTGTTTCTGTATTAAGTATGAATTCATACTAACCCTGCTGGCCGGTGTTAAGTATGAATCATACTAACCCATGCCTGCCTGTGTTAAGTATAATTCATACTACATTGCTTGCTGTATAAGTAATGAATTCATACTTAACCCTGCTGGCCGTGTTAAGTACGAATTCCATACTATCCCATGAGGCCTGTGTTAAGTATGATTCATACAATCCCTGCTGCATGTGTTAAGTATGAATTCATACTCATTGCTTTCTGTATGAATATGAATTCATACTAACCCATGCTGGCCGTGTTAAGTACTAATTCATCCTATCCCATGCTGCCTGTGTTAAGTATGAATTCATACTACCCCATGCTGCCTGTGTTAAGTATGAATTCATACTAAAATAATAATAAACATTAAAACGTGGCTTGGATCATGTCTAGCTTATGATTCAACTACATTGCTTGGCTGCATGAAGTATACTTCCTATCCCATGCTGCTTGTGTTAAGTATGATTCATACTTAACCCTGCTGCCTAGTTAAGTATGAATTCGTAGTTCCCACGCTGCCTGTTGTTAAGTATGAATTCCCTACTAACCCATGCTGGCTGTGTTAAGTATGAATTCATCCCTTGCTTGGTTGATCTGACGTATTAATTCATACAACCCATGCTGGCTGGTTAAGTAGAATTCCTACTATCCGCATGCCCTCCTGTGTTAAAGTAAGGAATTCCATACTATCATGCTGGCTGAGTTAAGTATGAATTCATACTACCGTTGTCTTGCTGTATGAAGTATGAAGTCATACTATCCCAGCTGCTGTGTTAATTATGATTCATACTATCCCATGCTGCATATTTTTTTACGTATGAATTCCATACTACCTGCCTTGTTGTATGAATATGAATTCATACTAACCCATGCTGCCTGTGTTAAGTATGAAATTACGCATCCATACACACATGCCAAAAATGGCCTGGTGGGTTCAAATATGAATTCATACTATCCCATGCTGCCTGTGTTAAGTATGATTCATACTATCCCATGCTACCTTTATTAGTAATGAATTCAATACTATCAACCATGCTGGCTGAGTTAAGTATGAATTCATAACTTAACCCATGCTGGCTTTTAAGCGTATGAATTACCATACATATCCCCATTCTGCCTGTGTTAATATGAATTCATACTATCCCATGCTGCATATGTTAAGTATGAATTCAAACTACCTAATAGCTTGACTGTACTGAGTATGAATTCATACGATCCCATGCTGGCGGTTAATTTATGAATTCATACTATTCCATGCTGCCTGTGTTAAGTATGAATTCATACTAACCCATGCTGGCTGTGTTAAATATGAATTCTCCTATGGTAACTACCATTGCACCCATGGTATAATTTCCTTGTAAATTAACAATTTAATAACGCTTAGTTTAAATTAGACCATTCAGGTGAGGTCTAAGAACAAAACAAAAGTGCATCACGAAAAGTCAGTGTAATACAAATAACCAGGATATATGGCCATATCAGTTTTAATTCACACTAGACTAGGTAAATGCAAATATACACGGAGGAAGGACTATATACAGGCATATTGTTGACACGAAAAGTTTCCACATTTTTATTCATTCAACTTGATACTAAACAATTTTTTTTATATTTGTTGCATAATTATACAACTATGTGAAAGTAGTACATGGGAAAAAAGATAACCTAAAAGAGAAACAGCATCTTCTTAATAGTTCCTATATTAGAGTTTGCAAACTTTTGCTGAACCAAAAGGACATTTAAATGTAAAATTCTTTTTATATGAAAGGGATAAATCTGGGACAGATTTACAAACCAGTGGCGCCATATGGGGACACTACTGTGATACAGTGGCTCGTAACAGCAAAACAAATGAATCAGCTGGAATTTTAGAAAATCTCAAGGATATCTACATAAACAACAATTAAGGGGGTTAGGATTTAAAAATACCTCGGTCCTCGGACCGCGTGTGTCACCTGCTGTCGCAGTTTGTGAATGATAGGCCTCACATTAACTTTTACCTTGATATGTGGACTTTGGACCTAATAAACAAATGAAGGTTTTGCATGAAAACTCCATAAACCAAGTTGGGTTCCAATTGAACTTTCAAATGAGGTCAATTTTACATTTTCAGCCTATTTTACAACTTGACATGACTTTGACAACTTGACTTTACATAAACAAATGAAGGTTTTGCATGAAAACTACATATACCAAGTTGGGTTCCAATTGAACTTCAACTTTTCAATTGTTGTTGAGGTCAATTTTACATTTTCAGCCTTTTTTTTACAACTTGACCTCACATGACCTTAGACTTTGGTATGTGACCTTTGACCTCATCAACAAATGGGGATGCCAATTGTACCTGTAACCCAAGTTCGGTTTAAAACCATCAAAGTATGTGGACATTACAGGCAAATGTTAACTCCTTTTCCCCACACCAGACATCACACTACAGTGGACAGTGATCCCCATGCATTTCCACATTTTTTTCCATTCTCTCGCATTATCACTGCTAATCCCTTTAAGTCCACGCTTAGGTGCAACGAGAAATTCACTATCAAGTGTCCCTATAAAAATCAAAAGGACTAATTTTTGCCCTGATGTAAAGCTTTCCATCAAAAATTCCCCTCCAAAAGGATTAATCTTAGAATTTTTCTTTGGTACAAAAAATCGTGAAATTTCTAATTTCGTATAGAGCAAATACGACATTTCACTGTTTATATTGGAAATATAAGCATATCAAAATCCCTTTTTTTTCTGTCTTTAAGACATTTCTGTACCAAATACAAGGTTAGTAATCTATGAGTGTCTAATCTATATGAAATTACTATTATGACCCAAATTAGTTTTGGTTCCTCACAAATCATGCCTCGTTGCAACCTTTAAACAAATAGAGACCCACAAACCTACAATATGTTTATTTAGCTCATTGTTTCTTCATACATTCAATAAGATAACTTAAAATTAATTACACTTCAATTTAATGCCTAACATAGGCCTAATATTTCCCATAAAGCTCATTATTTAATAAATTCGACAAGCTGGTATGCAAAGGAATAGGACACAGTACCTTGCCAATTTTATAGGTTAAAATCGGGTCTGCTTTTTACTCGGTAAAGGACACTTTTGAATCTGTCCAGTTTTTAATTATATTTTCTCCAACTATAGATTTAAATATTCATTACAATTACCAAAATGAATGTTCATGATTAAATAATAATTAAATTCTTAATCAACTGAAGAACCAGGAGTGGGGGAGGCATGGGTACAAGCTGCTAGATTGAGATGAGACATGTAAGCCCCCTATCATACTGCAAAATTAGCTTAGTTTGAGGTGTCATTATCAAAAAAATAAATTCAATCATGAAATATTTTTAAAGAGTGGTTGGATTATCACTTGTTGTTATACTCTTTAAACCATATGGCACGTTGATGCTGAACATAAGCTGCCGATTTGAGCAAAAGGCACTGTAAATTTGTACTTGTCATACAGTAAAGCAACTTTCTTAAGGGTTATAACCCTATAATGTTTACATTTTATGAATGGTTATTATATTTACTTTTCAAATACTTGATTGTGCTTCAGCAGAAGCTACTTGCAAAGAAGTCTTTTAAGCAATCTTTAGGACTTTATGGAATACATGCATAATTTTGATGCCAATTTCATTACCCGTTGCTCCCAGATCATAAAATAGTTCTACAAGTAGTATCCCTGTTAAGCTAGTCTCATTAGATAGGCAAATAGTTACAGATTTGACATTAGGCAGGCTACAATAGTGTCAATATTTTTTTGTACTCACGATGTTTGATTTTTTTGTGGATAGGGGATTGGGTTTTTGCTGCGAGAGATACCACTTTTGGCTACTTTTTCATGAGTATTTTGATCAATTATTGCTTAAGACCTATCCCTACTACTGCAATTTTGATAGCATATTTTTGAAAGATTGGACAATTTCCTTTCAGAAAATGTTTACTTTTTATATGCTAGCATGTATAGTTTTGAAATTATAAGGGTTAACTCAAATGATCATGAATCCATGAAATTTGTAGTTTCAGCATTAACTCAAATTAAACAGAATGATTCGGTCCAGTATAAGTACAACTGCCTAATAGTATAAGCTTACATTCGCAGCTTTTGCTCATGAGCATGCACATATAAATAAAAATTCAAATTTACCGGTTTGTTACACCACATAATTGTAGACTAGCTATATATCCAGCAGTACATGCATGCTTGTTAAAGGTGTATTTCGTGATTCTCATTGTTTGCATATGGTTCACTAGATATCCTTGAGAAATGGTTATTTCCCCAAGTTTCAGTTGATGGCAACAGTGCATTTTGATAATCTCTACAAAATGTTTGTATCATGGTGCTCATAGGACAGTGTTGCAATTTGTCTGTTTACGGACAGGAAATACAAAATTATGAATTTCTTCCAGAGTAGATGGAATTTGCACATGAGATTAGGCACATACTATACTTGGGGGACGAGGCTGTGGATCACAAAATGCTCCTTTAACCAGTACTGAAGTTTAGGACCAAAACTCACTTGCTAAGAAGTACATATTAATGAGCTCATTTGCATATTTGCTCTGATTTGGCTCATTACTAAAAAGTGAACATATTTACCAGATCCCAATGTCCAAAAATTTGACCAAACTTGGTAGGTGGGTAGTGGTGCATGCAAGTAATACCCATGCACTGTCATCACTATTTGCGCATATTATGAGCTCATTTGTATATTGTTTTGCCCGGCCAGTTTGCTCACTGTCAGGGGATCTTGCAAGTTTTTGCTTTTCTTACTGTTGTGATGCATCATCTTGACTTATGTATCACTGTGAAAGGGATTCAACTATGACAAACAGTGGTTATGAGAATTAACAACTCTGCACTGATCACATCCACGTATTTCTCAAACCCTGTTGTGAGAATTTCACTGGTCTTAATTTGATAAAGGCTCCTTTTCCCTTTCAGAATTTTCGATCCAGGCTACAATCTGGTCCTCAACACGGCCTGTTGTGTCCGTGCAGATTACATTTCTTCCTGCCTTTAACGCTGCTAAAGCAGTTTCTGAAAATTAAAAAAATAATTTTATTAAAACAAATGCCAGTTCAGCATAGTTGCATTATACCCTTCTCACCCATTGTATATTGTGTTTTTGTTACACATGCTATAAGTGCAAAGAGTATAATGAAAATATGCTGCCAGTTCATAGTGCTAAATGTTATTACAATAAAGACTTTCTTTATGTTTAGTTTGGATGTTATGATCTAAAATATGCCCAATTTTGGTCGACCAATATTTTTACACAGTACTCTATGGGGCACAAACAAACTTCTTCACAACATCATTAGATCATACTGAAAAGTGCGCCACTTCTTAATATAATAAACCTGGGTTGGGTCACTTGTATAGCTCTATACCAAAGCATAGAAAGGTCAAACAGCTTCGCACTGGGCCAAAATCTTAAATTACATTTCATTCTATAATAATTTCCTAAACACTTAGTACAATTTGTGTTGCAATAGATCAAAGTCCATATTAGCGAAAATTGTCAGTGGTCTAGTACTGACATCGTCTTTAGTGCTCTTGACGGTGGGAATATGCACAAGGCAAAACCACACTTCACAAAACAAACATTTCCCATCCATGACATCGTTCCATTATACAGTTTGCTAGTTACGATATTCTGTGTTTTTCATCCACTACACATGGCTATCGGAACCTCGTGCCACAGCGCATTGCTATTTCCGGGTTTCCCGATTGTACATGCATGACCCTGAGCAGTAATTGGTTGGAATAGATCACACCACATGTATGCATGGTGATCGAGATGTCGTAATTAGCACATCGTGCCTGATTTGTTGGTGGTTTCAGAATTCTTTGACGTGTGTATCGCAGTGGAGTAGCATTGCCTAGCGGCAAACCTAGACTCCGTTATAAATATTGTCGAGTGTTCGGTAAAAGTTTGTTCGTGTGGGGGTTAAAAATCATATTTTTAGCTCTCACTTCAAAACGGGTTGAAATATCGGCACGGAACTTTACAGATGGTGTTTTCGGGTGAAGTCCATTCTGTCAAGATGAAATAGTTATAGACTTAAGTCTGGTCATCCCCTTTAAATACTTGCCTTTTGTATTGCACTTTACCCACTGCATAGGGTCTGTTAGTTGCTCAATCAGAGCCTGTAAAACCGCTTCTTCTGTCTCTGACTTAATTAGTAGGTTACTAACTGGCTTAGTACCTACAACAATGGCTATTTCCATCCTGTCACCTGAAAAATAATAAAGAAGCACAATGACATGTAAATAGACTGATAAAATACAACATTTTTCTGGCATTGTATATCTTTTAAATAGGATGTTACTTTTGTATGATGTTACCGTATTAATAATCCCGTTCATTAATATGCAGTTATCAGGATGCAAAACTATACTGTATGCAAAGTAATCATGGTCTGAGTAAAAAGACATGCAGTAGATTGCAATTCCCAAAATGTATGCCCACTGATCCAGTTTTGTGAGTGGGGTCATTATAGGTAAATCTGTGTGCAACCCATAGTGTCTTGGAACAGTGGTTCTGATGAATTAATCAGGAAATGTCTACAAGAATATGAGTCCACCAAGTTCAGCAGTTCTTTTTTTTACCACACACATTACCAAAGTAATCCCATGTTCTATTCTGCCAGCAGACAACACAATACGTGGACATCATAATGAAAATAAGTAAGAGAATAATTTAATATTTACAGACCCACAGAATACATACCAATATATAGGTATACAGGCTCCCAAGAATGATTCATCTCCTCCAAAATGCCAATCATGGTGCTAACAGAGTGCAGTGTTGTTCTTACAACCAACGGTCTTTCATTCAACCTTTCTGTCAAAACAGAGATGTCCTCATTCTGCAAGTACAATAAATTATAATGTCCTTGAATTCTAATTATGAATTTCAATTACTGCATTCTGTAACTAATGTTTTAAGTTCGCAAAAGATAACAAAATTGATAAGCCTATAGTTACTGATTTAACAACGAAGACTACTAATTATGCCCGGCTTTCATTATGAAATTGTAACAATACTAGTCTTTAGTATGAAGTAATAGTATGCAGTTTCATTAATACAACCTAGAACAGAAGGAATTTTTGAAAAGCATTTTTTTTTTTTTTTTTTTGGTTAAGCTAGAAAATGCTTCCTCAATTTGGCAGATTTTTCAGCTATTTAGAGTGAAGTAATGCAAAAAACATATTTAATGTTTTAAGATTAAAAATACACTAGAATTTCCTGGTTCTCAGCTTTTGCACACACTATATTAAAAGACTATTTAGCTGTGGGCTGCTCCATAAAAAACTTTAAATTTTAGTGACACATACACACATACATACAAACAGCCTTAACATTTTAGTGACACATACACACAGACACATGCCCAACGGATTGCTAAGTGGTCCTGCCAGCTATGCTGGTGGCTCACAAAAAAAATTGTAGAATGTTAAAATGCTACTTTCAATATGGTAAATAAGGCATAGCGTTTAGCCAGCACAGCGTTTCAAAAAAGGTTAACTGAAATGTCTGAAAAAATATGCAAATAAGCTAATTAAAATTCATGAATATGCAAAATAATGTAGCCAAAGGCTACACAAGATATTGCGGCACCTCACTCTCAAGTTTGAAATTGG
Organism: Ophioderma brevispina; assembly: GCA_023653785.1. NCBI lineage: Eukaryota > Metazoa > Echinodermata > Ophiuroidea > Amphilepidida > Ophiodermatidae > Ophioderma > Ophioderma brevispina. The sequence continues at coordinate 62,179 of JAMKCH010001067.1, read as the reverse complement.
GCATAGCGTATAGTCTGCAGGGCATACGGATGGACATACAGATACACAGAATTTGGATTAGTATGTACCTCTATGAACATTCGTTTAGGCGACACACAAATGGGGTTTTCTGATAGAAGAATCACTAATTAAATACTTGGAAATATTATTTTATGAATCTTTCATATGGAGTTTTTTACAACAAAAAAATATATAATTTAACTTTGGAATAACTGAAATAATTAATTATGCCCGATAATTATATGGTTGCCTCAAATCTCTCATTGCACCTTTAATGCATAAATGAAAATTCAGGTCATGAAGACTCTGACTTGAAAACTTTTATTTATGCATTAAAGGTAGCAACGAGAGATTTTGAGGCAACCATATAATGTACGTGTCATATGTAGTGATATCATATAGATTAGACACAAAAGATTTCTTGCCTTGTATTTGACTACAGAAATGTCTTAAAAGTGAAAACAAAAGATGTGTATGTGCTTTCATTTCAATATAATACATAGAGGAGAAAATACAAAATTCAGCCTAAGAAATTCGATATTTCACAATTTTTGTACCAAAGAAATATTTCTCAGCTTAATCCTTTCAGGTGGGGGTATGAAAAGCTTTGCATCAGTGCAAAAATCGGGGCTTTTTATTATTTTTTCGGGATACCTGATATGTGAAATCTCTCGTTGCACCTTTAAATAGCTTGTTAGTGCCATTTGACATAAGAAAAACCAGGAATTTCTCGTTCTAGATGCTTGTCTCAATGATCCAAAGTGTATTTTGGAGATGTCTTCGCTGAAATTTCTAGGTTGGAAGTGATATGTCTACTTACATCTTCAAGTTTCTCCATGTGAAGTACAATTTCACTCAAGTCTTCAAGTTGGTCAGTAATGTTGACTTTAACCCCATTATGGGAGAATAGCCTGTGGCCTGTGGCTCTGGCTGCCTGCAGATTGGTGCAGAGTGTTTTAACAGTAACAGGTGTGCCACTGGTCCAGTCCAAAGCTACAAACAAAAACAAAAACTATTAATTGAAAATCACACAAATGTGTTTGGAAAACCTCTATGTTCCTTTACCTAGAGAATGCAATGGGTTTAAGTTGGTGTGGTAGTGAATGGGTTTCTCAGAACACACTTTTGTTGGATGTACCTGGCAGATGGATGGCAAACTGGAGAGTTGGTTAGTAGCATGTGCAAGCATATTGGCCACAACTATCATCATAGGGCATGATTTTGTCACTTGGAATAGAATATATTTTGGTGTCCAGCCATGCCACACAATCTAGATTCAACAAAAATGACATCTGGTTTTGGTTAGTGTACTTTTTGCTGTGGTGAACTAGCCAAACATTTGAATGTGGAGTAAACTAATAACAGCAGTGTTTACTTATGCAGCACAATTTGGTTGGACAATAGACCCTTGCAAAAAGCAGGTTCTTTAGTTGGGACTTCAATACATTTCTTTTTCCAGCATCCTCTTAAAATATATATTACAGTAGGCCATGTCTGTCTGTGTGTGTCTTTTTATTGTAGGTCGGGAGTCGTACGCTTACAAAACTTGGTGGGTGGGTGTAGTTTGGGCCTGGCCAGATCAAGTTCGATTGGTTAGCAGATATGTGCCCCTCAAGCCAGGTAATCATGATAAATGGTTTTCAAACAAGTAGTACTCTATCAATCTATAGGTCTGGTGGCCATTTTGGTGTTATGCAATTTTTCCATTTTCCTGGGCTTCCATTTTTTTTCAAATGTTTAATATCTTAGTGTAGAAGGTTCTTAGAAATGTTTCCAACAAATTAATTTCTGTTGCAATTTTTTCCAGGTTTAGCTATTATTTTTGCTAGATTGACTGCACTAGTACACTGGTAGTGCTTTTCTAATCAATTGTTCAAATGACAAAAACATCTCAAATTTTGTTCCAACTATTTAAAAAAAAACCAGCAGCACAGATGTACAAACATGTTCCGAGCTACATGAGGCATGACTGCTGTTTCCATTAAATCAAGTTCTAATGTAGCCTTCAAAAACTAAATTTGAAGGCCTTTCTCTTTATTGAAAGAATTGTATGTGATTGTGCCTTTACATTCTCATAATAAATTTTAATTTTTAAAAATACCCATTAAATTGTTTTATTTATGTATTGTAATTATTTGTTTTTAAATTTTTTTAATGTGTCCACACTTACTGAGGTAGGAATGAAGTGTTTCATCTGTTAAGGATGGGTATTTTGCCAATGTTTCGTCCCATGTATCTTGGTCAAGCAGTTTGGGCAGAGCACTTTTAAGATGGCAAAGTTTTTTTAACCGCTTCGCCTCTTCCTTTTGTTTCCCACAGCTTGTTAGTTCTCCACTGTTAATTTTTGCCAGGAGATGAAGTTGGTCTTCTTCACCTAAACCTTGAAGGCACTTGAATGTCTGAAAGAAAGAAAATATCATCATCATAAAAATATTCATCAACTATTCATATTAGTATTTTATCCTGAGAAAATACACTCCGCAAATATTATCACATCCTTCAGATCATAGTGTTCAAACCATGTGACCAAACATGCTCCTATAAACTTTAATCAAACCAAAAGAGGTAATTGTCCTACATTGCCAATATATAAAAAAAATACAACTTCGCTTAACATGCACACTTACATTGACCAAGTTACAACATAATCAGACAAACTTATGCAAATGAACTCATTATCATGATGAACATGTGAATAAGATCAAACGATAGAGTTCAAACATGATCTATCACTGTAACAAGTATGATCTGAATGCACAGGAGTAGTGTTTTTAAACACTCTCACCACCCACCCACCTACACACACACACACACACTACTAACATAATTTGTATGTAACGATCTGCTAGCAGATGACACAAAAAGTGGACTCATTTTGCATATATTTTTTAATGTGGATCATAAAAAAGCTTATGACACACCATACTTTTTAAAGTAAGAAATCTGCATATTTAATCACTCCTGAATTTCATAAAGTGGCTCAATAGTTCATTTTGCCACATGGGAGGGAAACTTTATTTATCAACACAAATCAGTTTTATAATGCATTACCAAAAGTCATCATGCACAGTAAATGTTCCACCTTTCACACCGTCAAACCTGAGATTTTGGTATCATTAGAAACAACTTGAATAAACCATATGCCACTTTTGAGATTTGATTGACTAATCGCACACATTTTCCCCTTCGACTATAACATTGACATTAGACAATAATGAAGCATCAGTTTACAATTTATTTAGCATACCCCAGCTCCAGTAGTTGGCTTGTTCTTCATGAGTTCTAAGGCAATATTCCAACATTCTGTGGACAAACTGGCTGTATGGAAGATGGTGCTATACTTCTCTAGTTTCTGTGAAATATACAAAGATTCATATATTAAATAAGATTTTGAAATAAGATTATCTATTGTACACCTTCCCACAACCTCTCATTTTTAAATCATATCGTCGTGGTCACGACAGTGTCGAATCTGATTTTTTTGGTCAAATTGAGTTAATAGTTGATTCTGGTTGCATTTTATGTACTCTTTAATTGTACCCAAAAATAAAAGTGAAATTACATCTCCTAACCAAATAGCCGCAGTCGAATAACACGCATTTGTATAAAACGGGTTTCACAAACAATCGAATACGTATTCGATAGCTTTGCGTGTCCAAATATCTCAAAGCACACAGATAAAATGTGAACGAATACGTATTCGCTGGGACAAAGATTGCTACTTCAGTAATCAAAATCGATAATAGGTCTATCAAGATTTAAGACAATCGGTGAAATTTACCTTTCTATACTTCATGAGGGATTGGTCATGTTATTTCACATTTTAATTTTTGTGTTTTAATTATGTTACTTGTACTTATTGAAACCTACGGTCTGTTCGTCGTGAAAAAGAATTATCCAAGTTTTGTAGTTTTAACATTTGTACAAATACACCAAACTTATATTTTTTTAGGGGGGGCATAGTGACATTAACCCTCGTATTACCAAAGGGGAGGAGTTACCACCCCAGGTAAACTTTCCCTCGGTGCGCAAAAACGTTAAAAACTTTCATTAAGTCTTCCATATAATTATTTCACATCCTTCTGCTAATTTTGGCGAAACAAATGTGAAGGTAGCACCCTCACCAGCGTTAGCGTCGAAGTCGATTGGTGGTAGTGGTTCTACTACCTCTACTATACCCATTATTGAAAATGCAGCATTCTGATTGGTCAGTTTACTGCCCATTATTCTGCAATAATGAGCCGCTGATGCATTTTCTTATCATTTATTTTCATTAATCAGCATACAAAATACACATAAATAAGGCATATTAACTTAAAACCTATACAAAGAAACAAACAAAATAAAATCAAGTTTTTTTAGTTAATAGAATAAAAATTTGTAGTATCATCTATGGGCTCATATTGTATCCTCGGGCGGGAAAAAATAAAAATAATGGGCGCCATTATTTAGTTTTTCCGACCTCGAGCACATTATTCGCCTATAAATGATACTGCATTATCCTTTAGTTATTAGTTCATTTGTTTAAATATTGTGCACTGTATGGCTCTAAAATTATATGCTGATTAAAAACTAGTCATTTTCCATATCATTTGGGCCAAAACCCGCATGAAAATCCAATATTCCTACACTTTTTATGCAAAATTTCATTTTTTTCATTTTATACTCTGTGGAAATGACCACTTTTGCTAACTTGTGAACTTTGATGTCATTGTGACGCCATACTAGGTTATGTTGGAAGCAGTAGAAAACGGTGGACCAATGCTATCAGCGGGTATACTAGTAACCCAAAAGTAAACATATTTTAAGCAAATCTGTGAAAATATTGATGGAGCTCATAGGATTAAAATAAGGAATAGTTTTGACTGTCTTTAATGCTTAGTTCTCAATGTAGGGGGCACCAAAGGTCTTCAACATCCCATTGCAATTCAATGGGGGCTGACCTTGTTTCCCACATTACTTCGTTTAAGTAGGCATTTAAGCACACACTCAAAAACTATTCCTTTATTTTATCCTATGAGCTCCAATCTATTAATTTTGCACCGTTTTTGTATCTCCAAACTAGGAAGTAAAAGTTAGGTAGAGAGAGCAGTAGAGTCGATGTGGATAGGAGTAGAAGTAGTAGATGTAGTAGCAAAGTAGAGTAGTAGGTTAAGTACTTTTAAAATTGACTCCCATGTTGTACACTGAAAAATTACCCTTTTTATGATTTTTGGGTTTTGGGCCGATAACTCACAAAACTTTCGGGCCCAAGATTAGTACAAACTATAACTTTTTGGAATTCTTATGATTGCGAAACGATTAACTTGGTATACTTTTCAACATGATTGGTATCACTATCAAAATGACCCATGTGATGGGACCTGACTCCCGAAAAAACCAATTTCCCCACCCCTTTTTTTTTTTTTTTTTTTAAGTAAAATGTTGACACCCATACCTACAAAAATCCAGTTGAAAAAATCAGCTTCTTTAAATTTTTTTCACAGGATGAATGGAAACTTTACTTTAGAGATTAGAGATACTATACCAACATCGAAATCCATCTATTGCTTTATAATAAGTGGAGATTCTCGGGGGGTTTAACACCCCACCTTTAGTAAACCGTGTTTACAAAAATAGACTTGTTAAACATATTGCGAAAGTTTGATTTTCTTTGATGTTATACTTGTAGTTCTGCAAACGTAAATAATTACTAAATAATATAAATCATAAAAGAACTCGACTTGCAGGAACAAATTGATATTTTTCTTTGGAGGTGTTGTATACGCGTTAGTGCCCTAATATTTTTGATTATGTTAGATTTTAGGAGTCTATTACCCATTTAATTGTGTAATTCGTTTCAAGTTTGGTATATATTTTAAGCGTGTACATTACTTTAAAAAGATAGAACTATGATGTAATGAGACGAGAAAATTTACGGTGCGAAAACAAGGAAAATAGGACCACTTTTATTCTACAAAATCTTGAGTTATGAAACATCCATACATTTTTATAATATTTCTGACGCTCAAGTTTTGAACAGTTTAGCCTCAATATTTATTGTGTGTTAATAACAACCATGCAGACTATTTATTAAATTTTTATATAAAATTACTACAATGTTTGTGTTCATTCTAACGGATTCTCTGAATATATGTTTTTCTTCTGCAAAAATGAGGTAAAACATATGGCCGACTACTAATTAAAAATTTAATTTTAAAGGAGCATAAGATGTAAGAAGGTTGTAATTTTCTGACATCGTTGTTCATCGTGGTCACGTCTGCGCTATTTTTACAACGAACGATAATGCAACGGTGATTTGTTTCCCACTTTAACCGCTTATGCAGTTGGTTTGTATACACTTTGCTGGTTTGTAACATACCACAATGCATAGACAATCGTCATCCGTCTTCATCATCATTAACATCGTCAATCGTCGTCGTCTTTATCATCCTCATCATCATCATCGATCATCACCACCACCACCTCATCAATTATTCATCAGCAATCTGTAGCATAATTGTCGTCGTCAAGCTTGATGTTTCCTTATTGCAATCGTTATTGGCCACATATCACCGCCTCGTTATTCTATCTCGTGGCATCATCGGCCTCATCATTTTTAAATAGTAAAAACCGTAGCTATAGTAATCTCGCCATACCAACATTAGAATTCAACGGGTTTCATGCAGCTAATACGTATTCGACTCCTTATAGCACAGCGAATCAAACAGTTGGGGTTTGACAAACTATCAAATCACACTCAGTGGCCATTTTGAATAAGAAAACAGTTGTTTCTTGTTATTAATACTGTCGTCAGTTATGCAACCATTCAGTCTTTACATACACCGACTTAGAATAGTCATTTCCCTTTATTCTTTAATACACGCATTCATAAGTAACTCAAGCTTTCAAACGCCGGTTTCTCAGAACTAGCTTTATGCTGATTCGACCTATTCAGAACCCCGACATATAGTGGAACTACTGAGCTGTACTCCACTCCTTGGTGATTTCTCATTTTATTCTACCAGGACACATTATCATTTGCTTAAAAGCCGACTCAAAGGTTTCGAAAATTTATAAATGTTGTGCATTATTTTAAAATCGATTAACTAAAATTACAAAGATCGTCACCGTCACTGCTTAATTCCAAGTTTTTAGATGAATCAGATTTTGCGGAGGTGGTCGGAGTAGGTGCCATACTTAATGTTTCACATATTGGCCTATGTAGGCCGTGCCTTTGACCGCTGGGTCGAGGTCCCAAAGGCACTAGAGGGAGTCCATGGGCTATCATTGTGTCAGGTGGGGACTCTTTGGCTTTTGTAGTTTTGGAGCTAGCCCCTTACAACTTTGTGTTTGGTGATTCACATATTGGCTAATTTCGCCCGTGACCTTTGACTCTGGGTCGAGATATGGTCGCGGAGGCTCTGAGAGGTTTCGGGGGTACATTGGCCAAGTTGTGGCTTTAGCACAATTGTAGTTATGGAGCTATATGCCATAATAGGTTTTCCCATATTTGCCTATATATCTTGTGACCGTGACCTCGTGGTTCGAGATTGCCGAAAGGCACTAAGGGTGGTCTTTGCTATCATTGTGCAATGGGGGCTGTAGGTACCTTGTATTTTGGAGCGAGCCCTTCCACCTTTGGTGTTTGATGACGATGAAGATTTAATAAAAACCAAGAAGCACATATCCTGCCCTTCACGGCAGCGGGTATAAATCTGCATAAACCTTTCAATGCTGTGTGTAACTACCATTGAGAAATTTACTGTGTATCTTGATTACACTTAATATGACTTATACAAGTTTTTAAGCAGTTTGATTTGTTAAAATTTAGGCTTAAAAGGTGCAACGAGAGGATTTCACATATCGTTTCCCAACCAATTGAAAGTACTGATTTTTGCCTGTTGTAAAGCGTTCCTAAAAAAAGTATCCCTCATCTGGAAGGATAATCTAGAAATGTTTTCTATTGGTACAAAATGGTGAACTTTCTAATTACGTATAGGAGTAAATATGAATTCGCCCTAAGATGTTTTTATTGAAATATAATCAAATCACAATCACATGTTTCTCTCTTTTAAGACATTTCTGTAGTTAATACAATCTGGTTGTAAACTTTATTGTTGAATTTTATCTTAATTTTATATAAATTACTATTATGACACACTATTTGGGTGACCAAAATCTCTTTTCACCCACCTTTAAAATAGACAAAAAAAAGACCTACTTCCTTTGATAAGCTGTTTCGTTCATGGCTTTCTTCCCAAGGCCGTTTCGCCCACTCCTGTCTTCTGCCATCACGTTTCCTCCTCAGTGGCAAATCATCGTTGGACCCAGTTGTACGTTTGGTAGAGTAGCTTTCTTGCCAGTTTGACTTAACAGGAAGTAGTTGGTTTGGTATTGTGAGTGTATTATTGTGGTTTTTCCTAATCGAAGAGCTTCCAGTTGATCCAGGTCTCCTGTTGAAAATTATAGTATTTTCTTGATTCTCATCTTCTGCGTGAATAGAAGGCAGCTATCAGGAGATGCATGTGAGATGAATATGACTTTAGCAATCACTGACTTACTTGGGACTTACAAGGGCATTTTGTGATCCATAGCCTCATCCCTCTGGCATCAGAGTCTAATAATAAGGCTTTTCACACTGAGCCGGTGATCGATCGACTTTTGCGATCGATCGCTATATGTAGACTTAAAACCTAGCCACCAAATTCATAATAATACTTTGCCAACTCTGACACAGGTATGGGAATTCTGAGGAGGACAGAGAGAGCAATGAAGAGAGCGACGTGTGGTGTGAAGTTGATCGGTAGGATGAAGACTGAGGACTTGATGTAGATGTTGGGTTTGGAAGGACGGATTGGCAAAGGCGAACAGTGTACGTTGGTATGGGCACATGCTGAGGAAGGATGACAGGCATGTTTAATAAGGGCTTTTGAGTTTGAGGCGGGGGATTTGAGGAGGGGACGTCCAAAGAAGACTTGCAAGCAATTGGAGGAGGAGAGTAGGAGGGATGGGTTGAGGATGGAGGATGCATTGAATCAGGCTAAGTGGAAGCCTAAGGAGCGAGTAAGGGTGATTGCTACGAGTGTGAGATGAATCCTGCCACCTTTGATCACGAAGATAAAACCGGATTTAAAACTTAGGATTTACTACTACTACTAGTAGTCTACTGTTTAGGGAATCATGGACAACAGTAAAGGTACTGGGATCAAGAAATGCACCTTTAAAGACAAAGAGCACTACCAACTTTTAAGTACAGGGCAATGCAGTAGAATTTTCTCCATTGTCATTATGATTTAAGATTTCATATTACCTGAGACAAATATACCTAACAAGCAATGTTGTTTGCTGTTTCGGCTTGCAATGGCTTGACCGCACGGCGGTAGTGTGAGCACTGTGAGCGCCTTAAGTTTTCTATGAGCAAGGTATATTCATTCTGTTACTGATTCAATTAAGTTGATTATATTATATATGTCAACATGTTTGAACTTACTTGTATACGGATACCCAAATGGTTTGGTGGCCTTTATTTAAGACCCCTGCTGTCATCAGCTGTTTTATTGACTTTCTTAGGTGATTCCCACCCAGGGTGAAATAGTTGGACTTTTCAGGAAATCTTGCGTCAAATGTTCCACCTTCAACCACCAGAACGGGTATCACAGTATATGTGAATCCCAGCTTGGGATTATAGTCGGCTGTCATCCGTTTAACGAACTCATCGTCTACTTCTCGAACCATAAGGTCAACTGGTGGTTCACACAGACAGTCCACCGGGACCTTGAAATCACCTAAAATGGAAAAGTGAGCAGAAGTGAGTAGGACTAAAGCAGCCAGGACAAACGGGACTATATTCCTGTTCAATCCTGTTTATTCTCAGAGTTGTGTCTGTATTTTATTACGGTGAGTGGCACACATTTCAGGAACGTTTTGGGCCTCTCTACATGTATATTCATAGAAAATAACACATGGGCTGCCAGGTTTACCTTTTGGATTTACCTTTTTGGTACCAACATCCATCCATACACCCAGCATGATGAATGCTAAGTGTTCCTTCCAGCATAGCAAAAGCTTTCAATTTGCAATGATTACGTACAGGCCATCATGCATAACTGTACAATGTTAACTTTGCATGCTAATAACAAATTTGCATACAGGCCATGCATATAACTGCATAATGTCAACTTTGCATGCTATTAACAAAATTAATGCTGTGTGGCCTGATCCTATTTGTCATGTGATGTTTCCCCTTCACATGGAAGCCCAGCTATCACTAATAAAATCTGATCACAAACTTTTGAGTTAAATCGGTATTGGCATTTGGGTAGTAGACGCCAAAACAGGTACTAAATGGCCCATTGGACAGTGCAGGTTAGATTGGGCATCCCTCAAGGCACTGTCCTCAGCCCACTTTTGATTTGTACCGACCCATCCACAACAACTCGGATGTTTCCGGCTTGCAGGCTGACCTTGATATGTTAACATGGCAAATACATGAATTCTTTATTAGAATTGCTCACCTATCAGCTTCAGATTTATATTGGCATCCATTTTATCTGTGTCTTTACTCTCAGCCCTTGGAAGAGGTTTTGTCTCCTTCTTGGACTTTTTTTTACCTTTAAGAATATAGAAAAATAATTAAACAATTAGAACCTAGGATAACATGATGCATAAAATGTTCTATGAGTAAAAAAGAGAGCTGTGTTAGAGAGAGTCTCATGCTCAATATGTTGAAAGTCCTATTGAAATTCATCAAGGTAAGTTGATACAGTGAACATGGGAATAAGCAGTTATGTACAAGGTTAACTAGTTGAAATGACCTCAAAACCCTTAGGTGACCTTTGACCCACATACATGTTGAGGTCACACGTGGGATTCTGCCCAGCAAGGCTTATGTGTTCATGTCCAATTGAAATCCAACAAAGTATGATGTTTACAAATGAGTTGCGTCATATGCGCACAAGCATGCGTGCACGCACACACACACACACACACACACACACACACATGTGCATGCACACACGCACAAACACACACATACAGACAGTTTTATTCATATGCAACAAAACCAAATCAAATTTTCCAAAAGTATCTTTTTCTGTGAATTTCATGGTACTGAAGATACTGGGTTAGAGGAACTAATCACTTTCACACTGCTACAGGTCCAGAATGGAATCTCACTTCTAGCAAAATCCTTTAAATGGATTTTGGCAAGTTTCAGTGTTATATTAATATTATGCATTATTGTCTCTTGTTTTCTTACCTTTCTGGGTCACATTTCTTTCCTCTCCATCTGATAAAATTACAATATCGCCTGTGCGAAGCTGCACTTCGGAGTTTCCAGAAGCTGTTAAAAATATGAATTTTAGAATACATTATTTTGCATAAACTGGATGAAAGCATTTTGTTGTTCATCATAACATAATCCCAGTCTTGCAGAAATTGTGAAAGTTTCATACTAACTGAACTACTGGTCCAAATAATAGAACTTTACTTTTTATTTCAATTTTCAGTACTCTTCAAAATCCAAACCTGACAATTTTGTCTCACACTTAATACACCTTACGTCTGCCTCATGACAGTAAATCATCATGTCAAGCATTAAAGTAACCTAACGTTCAAATTAGAAGAAACTAGTTTAAAAGAAATTTTAATACAAATTGTACCATGAATTGCTGACAGACACACAACCACACTCTCACATCCACACACAAAGCACCTACAAAAGGAATATCAACCTCTCCAAACTCCGAGTATCATCCATCGGGATACAATCTTGGTCTTTCTCTATCTTCTCTCTTGCCATAAATGAAAATGAATAAACTATTTTTAAAAATCCACAAAAGCGACCGTAACTTCCCGCTGAATACTAAACATGTGCATGACTTTGTAACAGCTTGATGGCTTTCTTGAGATTCTACCATACCAATAGCAATTTCGCCATTTATTTTCAAGTTTTAATGAATTCTTTCCCTTCATTTGCATCTTCTACACCACAACAGTGAATATATATATATCAAGAATTACCAATGCTAATAGTCACTGGATAATTTTAAAATGAATGTGTTGTATGTCCAGAATACCTACCCATCAGCTTCTCTCCCCTTTTAGAGCGTTCCTTCCCCTTCTTGTTATTTCCTTTGTCCACCACGACCACTGCAGTTTCTTCAGATGAGGAATCATCATCATTGTCATCGTCTGTTGATTGCATCATATTAAAAATGTTATGATTGTTTTATCACTGAATTTTATATAGGTTTTTCTATATTAAAAGGGCAATAGCTGATCCTCACCTTTGACCCCACCACTCAAAAATATTTTGGCAAATTTCTTTCCCATTTGTTTATGGTCAACAAATTTATTTGTACACTATTCTCTGGGGTATTATAACAGACACATTTAATGCTCACTTTAAATGGTGTATCAGATGCAAATGAAATTTTGGTATGAAAGGTGCATTTTGTGATTCCAGCACCTTCTGTTTTATTCATCATTCACTAGATATCGAGAAAAGCTTATTCACAAAATTTTAGTCTATTTCTGATCTTGCAATTTTGTGTTATGAGCAATTTGCTTGTTTCCAATGGTTCCAAAGGTGCACTGTGCTGTAATTTGTTTGTTTATAGATAGAAAATACAAATTGCAAATTTCTTACAGATACACCTGAATTTGCACATAAGATTAGGTACACATGGATTACTAATACGGCTGATCAGGGGTGTAGCCAACAGGAAAGGGACTGAGTTCCCCCTTAGAAAAATTTTAAGGGTAAATCGGGAGGCAAACATGCTATTCATGTTAAATTGGCTGATTCAGCACCACCATGCCTAGCTATTGCATATTATTGGCCTGCTTAATTGGGAATTTGTTTTTTACAATGACCGAGGACTTTTCTCCTCCTGAACTATCAGGCTGACTACAAAGCATGGACCTACCAAATTTTCTGAACACTCCAGCAAAAACTACACATTGTTCTTTATGTACTGCTTGGTAATATTACCAAAAATAATTTTGTGCCAGTTAGTAAATTACATGTACCCCATATGACTCGCAGCTCATATTAATCAGTTAGATTTTAATAAGGTTGCAAGTAGAAGAGTGGAGGTCAGATAATTTTTAATGTCAAACATTGCCCTTATAAAGTTATAGGCCAGTCAAAATAGAATGAATACTGCCTTAACCCAACACTAATTGCAACAGAATCAATTCCAACAGAATTGAAATGAGAATACCTTTAAAAACAACATATCTAAAGTCTACTAAAATCAAAGGAGTGGAACATATATTTTTAAGGGGGTAAGGTCTATACAGGGGTCAAATATGAAAAGTATCCAAACGCGTCAAAAAAGTATGCCAACGTGTTTGTTACATTTCCAGGATTAAAAAAAGGTATAGTTTGCCCTATCTGCAAGTTGTAGTTCAATAGTTATGAGTCAAAATAGGTTCAAGATCACAATGGGGGGTAAATTTTCAGATATATCCGTTTGTTATAAAAATGGTGTCAAATTGTTCGTCTAATGGTACAGAACCCGAAAATATGCTGGTTGCACCATCTATAATATTTGTTGCATAATTGGAATGCAAAATGTGACTGGGGACTACAGGGTCTATGGGAGGTCACTAGTCATAGCTCTGTAATTATATAGAAAGTTCAAACAAAGAATCTATTTACATGTACATTTACTTATCTAGTGGGACAAATTTAACAGTTTACAACCAGTCCGATCAAAATCTGACCATTCTATGAATTTTACCCCAGGATGACCTTGAACTGTTATGTGCCTATTGTACTAAAACTATAACGCATAGATAGGGCAAACTATACCTTTTTAAAACCTTAGGAGTATTTAAAATCATTTAAATCAATTTGAACAATTCTAATTTTTTACCCCTGTACAAACGTTGCCCCCTTATTTCTACATGTTCCACTAGGTTGATTTTGGTAGACTTAATATATTATTTTAGGACTATTTCACAGTATATTAACACCAAAATTGTTTCTGTTGCAATTTGTGTTGGGTCAAATCATAAAATTACTGGACTATTACCATTACCAATGGAAACTACAATGTACTGAACAATATCAAAGTGGTATTGTTGGTTTTTTTTTTCTCAACAAAATACTCACTCCTCCGCTTTCGTTTCTTAGCCAGTTTAGATGAGTCCTTTCTCCTTATGCCATTTTCTTTATCTCCTCTCACCATTTGAGTTTCTACCGAGGATTCATCACTATCACCTTCATCTGTCTCTTCCATTGGACTTTCCTCTGATGAATTCACATCTGCATTTTTTTCTGTGCCTTGCAATAATTAAAAATAAATCGTAGCTACTTATTTAATTTTTATTTCATGACATCTTTAACAAGGGTAAGCCCACATCAGTGCAGGCTCTGCTTATAGATCATTTCAATTAAATACAATATATTGCACTAGACTAATTAATATACACAAAATGCCACTCAATAAAATGTCAAATATATAAAAAGCTTAAATAAAAGCATAAACAATACTGGAGATTTCTGAAGTATTCTGCAACAGGAAATGATCCTATAGAATAACCTGTTTAAAAATGGAGAACTTAAATAAATTGTGGTACCACAGATGGACACTCAAATATCTGTTTCTTTTATTATAGTCCATTTTGGAATTATAAATAACCAATACAGATTTCTACAACACTAAGAATTTAACTCGTAATGTGGTCCTCATAATGTAAATGGGAGGGGATAAATGTTCTGAAGAATTGCTGTGACTTCACACTTTAACCTTAAGGTCACAACCATTTGCAACTTTTGTGAGAAAATTATAACGGGGAAAATTAGGGAAACTATAGGGACTTATAGTGAGAGGCTAACTTAAATGCCACTCTAATTGGCAAGAGTTTATATATAACAACGTTCAAGTTCTACATGTAACAAATGAATTCTTTTTTATTCTGCCCTAAGGGGGGGTTGCATATTAAGTAGTTGTAAGTACTGTAAGACCCAGAAATTTTTTTAAAAAATGTTTCACATTAATTTTTGAAGAGGTGTACATATGGAACTCTTTCCCCACATTTTATTGAAGACATTACAATAATACCTACCATTGTGACTTCGCACATTACCTTTTTATGGAGAGATTGCTGTCTTGTACCATGAAGGTTGCATCTCACTCACACCTGGACCATACTGGGCAGTGATGATTACGCGTCATCCAGAACCCTGTGTGAGTGAGAAGATGGGTGGAAAATTTAGTACCTAACCGTAAGGCACAAAAAAAAGCAAAGCTTTGCTCACTGGGCATTACTTTACTTTACACACCAATGTTCCATGGATATAGTGGGTTACCTTTTAGGTCGTCCAAGATACATCGGAAAAAAAAACCTTATGGCAGCATGATTCTTGTGTGTGCGTGTGTGCACTTACATCACACTTACATCAAATTCCAAAGCTTCCCCCTCCCCCAGTGACAACAGTCAGACTTCTATCTTTCGGGGGACGGGGAAACTGGGAGGGGAGGAAATTTCAAATTTTGAGATTTTCAAAAGATTTTGGCCCAAAATTGGATTTGCCCAAATTGGGGTGATTTTGGGCCCCCAAATCACTGATATGTGCCATTCTTCAGGGCGGGAAAGGTGGGGGGAAAGGGAAAGACAAGTTGTGGGAGAAATCCCACCCCCCTTCGCTGGAGATTTGAGCACTGGACTCACCCCATCTCCCCACTCGGGACTTGGCGTGGACCCCGAATCCTGAAAATCTTCCACTAAAGCCAATACTTAAAAAATGACATCAATCAGGTTTCATACAACAATGACCCCTCTCTATAACTGTGTTACGTAAACTTTGATTTCTTGACATCATGATGCCCTCGAAAAGACCTTCAAAACACATTAAAATGTAAATTCTAGCCACAAATATTGCTCCCTCTAATCAAAACCATTGACAGAAGTTTATTTTCCACACACACATTTGAAAAAGGCAGGTCTTACCCCCAAATATATGGACACAAGTGCCCACACATTTTTCAACTCTACTCATAAACTAGGACCATATTATGTACAGACTCCTGTTGATAAATGTGATTTAGCCACAAGGTTAGATACTAATAATGCAAAATACCAAGAAATAAACAGTGGTTACCATTTAACCTTGCTCCATAGCAGCAGAGGATGTTTTGTGATGAATCCCATAATACATTGCAATGTGCCTAACTGTACTGTTCGAACACATGTAAGTTCTTAGGCTAAAAGTGTAAAGAATTGCGCACAAAACCTTTAATGATTATAATAAAAGTATCAATTACTAGTAATTTGTGGACAGGAATGGGTTGTTTAAGTTCAAAGGTGGATGTGTTTTTGTAACAAACTGGCTTTTTGTGGGATCACACAAGATTATGACATTATCAGAAGTGCTGGTGTTGCATTGTGAAATGGACTCAATACACTGTCCAGGGGAGGACTAGGATTTGAAAAACGTATTAAATTTACGGGGGGGGGTGGGCGCTGAAAGGTTGTTAACGGTCAAAATAGCTCAAAACGGGCTGATTTGGCATGATGTGAGATACCGGGAGGCGGTTGCCCTCCGCCATTCCTGGATCCACGCCTGCTGTATGAGCATGGTCTTAGATAGCAGTGTGTGTTTGTATAAGGACACTTATGTTTGGTTGAAGTGAGAGGAGAAAGTTGCGGCTCTTTCATTAACACAGTGCAAGGTTCAAGGTCAGGCTATTACTAATTTAGTGTATTTTTTGAACCAAATGTGTGAACATTGTGACCATTGGTGAATGAGCACTATCTTAAGGGAGCAACTGGGAATATGTGTAAATTAGTACCATGTACAAGGAACAGGAACTTACAAACATGTAGACACTGAAACGGGGGAAAGATTATTGGTGAGAAAACTATAACATACTACCCTTCGGCAGAAAAAACTTTTTTAAATATGAACACTGAACACTTGGAGCCTATACTTTACCAATATACTCAATTTGACCCCATGTGTCAACTTATCTCACCAAGGGCCCTAGATTGTAAAGATTTGCCGTACTGTCACCAAGTTATGAGAAATTAAAATCACAATCTCGTCTATAATTGAGTATACTTGCCTTGGTCACTTGTGTATTTTCCTGTCTTTTATTGGTTTCATTTCTACACATTACATTATCTCTACGTCCTGATATTGATTCGATCATCACAGCAACCTGGAATGGTTATCAAGAGTATCAAACATAGGCTTGGATATCTAGGCATTCCAACCAAGGCCGTTTCTTGTCGATATTGAAGGCACTATCAGGGCTTAGCTAAATCCAAAAATCGAAAAAGACTTAAAAGGTGCGTGTGGCGATTCGTCTTTGGGACACATCCTGACTTACCTGGAAGTAGTATCGATTTGAATCAGATGTAATTAGGCTGTATTTTTCTCATTGTATCCTGAAAATGTGGAGTGCTATAGATTCATTTCATTCCCAAGATACAAACAACAAACTGTGTTTGGAATGGTTAACCATCAAATATTAGCACAGTTTGTATAGGCGTTTACAAGATGCATTTGTGATTCTACCATCCCAAAAAGCAAGAATTTTTGTCCCATGGGATGGGGATGGGATGCAAGTGAAGCGCAGGCCTCATATTCAAGTAGAGAACACCAACAGACATAACTCGGAACAAGCCACCTTTAAAGCAAGCCCAATTAAGGGTAAAAATGGATGTTTTAGTCATACTGTCTATACCGACACTTACTGCAAGCATAATTGAATCCGAGAATTTTGGGATCTTTGATCACTACTGTTTTGTTCCTCTGTCAATTTTTTCAGTTGCAAAAAAAAACCCAAATATGGAGAATTCTACAGATTTACTTCATTTCTGCACATTGCAATTATGTTTATTATGTGGTGAAATCTGAGTGTATTTAAAGACAAAAAAAAAATAAGGATAATGGGCAAGTTAGAATTTTAATATGGCCGAATTTACTTTGGTAATTAAAAGCTTAAACCTTCAGTATGGTACAAAACCAATCAAGACTATAGGCCGCCCAGTCCCACCATACAAGGACAAATTCCACCCCCCCCTTAAAAAGTTTATGTTCTACAAGCATAGCATGAAACCTTCTCACTTAATTGATATGGTAATTCTGTTTGGGCACAAATCAATGATCTATAGCCCATAGCAAAATCACTAATTTCCATGAAGAGTTAACAAATATTAAAAAATGGCCACACCAGTTTAATGAGTACACACTTCTAAAGGTTTTACAAGCGGAATAATTTGAGTAAAATATAAAAAAAAATAATAGTTACAGGGGGGGGGGAAATTTAACCTTTTTAAAAAAAAAGCATTGTGAATGATTTTTAAAAACTGATAGTAGTTATAAAATGAAAATAATACTAATCAGGTATTCAATTTTCTCTTACCCATTGCTCTATAGTTGTCCTCTCATTAATTTTTTCACAAACTCAGTGCACTCATAGAGGCTGAGAGTCCTAGACTGTCACAAAAGTTATCAAGTGATCTCCTAGCCACCGTATTCTCTACGAACAAGATCTGAAATTAGAAATGAGGGAAAACAACTTTGATTAGAATTTCATTTCACCATTTCAACAACTGGAACACCTGCATGTAATTACATTGCAGGCTGTTATACATGTGAGGGCTTACCACAGATCACAATATACCACAATTTTCATCATACTTACACTTCCATAGACCACAAACTACCACAAAATTTATTTGATTGTGGTATATTGTGGTTGGGTGCGGGATGTACGTGGATGTACCACACTTTATATTTCAATGAAAATATTTCATACCACAAAGTACCACAAAATATTGTAGATTCTGTAAATTCTATACATTACCACAATATTATATTGTGTAGTATTTTGTGGTCTAGAGCCTTGTTAGGGGTATTGTAACACATTAACCTGAAGAATTAAGGGCAGCAAGTTTTTTTTTGCATATTTGCATGAAGAAACTCAAGGAACAAGTTCAACATTCATATTTTTGGTGTACATCAATCAAGGCCTCAGTTTAACAAGATAGGCCATCAACAACATACATGTAAAATGTAATTAATTAGGAATGTGAAAATGAAATACAATCACCAATAAGGTATTTTGTGGTATTTGGGGTTCCAAACCATGAAATTCCCCATGTAGAAGTTGAGTGTTAGGGCTACCCTTTTTTCTGTAATTTTTTATCTTGAGTTTGATTGGGGAATCAATCAAACTCAATTTATTTCAATCAAACTCAATTTATTTCGGAGAATCAAACTGAATTTATTTCGTACCTAACACCTAATATCTATCGGTCCTCTACCAACCCTGGCTTGTTAGCTCAATTGGTAAGGGCGCCGTCACTAGTAATACATGTACGAATGTTGCCGGTTCGAGTCCGCCCAAGCGCAACATGGGTTTTTTTTCCCAACAGTGTGGGCTGGCCATCTCCAGGAAAAGATTAATGTTAACCCTTTTTCACAACAACAGACATCAACAACAACAGACATCAACAGCACTTGGACAAAGTGATCCCTCTAGATGTGCCTTCCTGCCTCAAGGCAGGCAACACAAAAAATAAATGGCAATTATACAGTTTACTGTGAAAAAAATTAATCAAGATTGTTGTTCTCAGTATAAACCACCGTGGTCAAGACTACATACATGTACATGTAGCTTTAAAGGTCCATACTATCAGTGATTTGCTATCCGAAATTTTTTTTTTAAAAAGAAGAAAAAAGCAGATCACTGGATGTCTGAAACAAGTTATAGGGATCTAAACATACATTGCAATTGAAATTTGACCCAACTTTAGTCCAGATACAGATATAAAAATTAACAAGCTTTCACTATAAAATTAAATTTTAATGTGTAACTTACTAAACAAGTTTTAAACAATGCAGACAGGTGGACCTCAAAAGAGTTTTACTTCTAGGGTTGCAATCAATTATGCAATGCATGGAAATTGACCTTCAGGATGGCCTTAGCACTAACAGCAGGGTGGTAGTTAAATATTCAGCTTTTGGATCCCACTCAATGAGCAAACAAAGCCTGTCCTTAAATGACTGCAAAGCTCTATTCTGGTACACTACATATAGGGCTGCCATTTCCTTATTTAAAGAGACATATGAGGCCATTTCCAGAAAGAAGTGCCCCAATTTTTTTTTCGAACCCAGGTTTTTCGCATATTTGGAATGCTTATTAGATTACGTCTGAAGTGAATAACGCTCAATATACAGTCTTTATGCAGTAAGATGATGATTTAGTATCTTCTGTCATGCACAACAGAAAATCAAAGACCATTTTCTATAGGGACGATTACGATAGCGGTGAAGTTCAAATCAAAGTTTGCAGTTCTCTCTTGTGCTTGTTTGTCCAATACACCTTCAATACGTTCTCGGTAGGTGGCCTACAGCCGATCAAGTGCAAATTATGAGAAATTTGTATTCTAAAAAAAGAACAGATAATCAAAGCACAATTTTCTATGGGGATCGAAGATTACGATAGCAGGCAAGATCAAAACATGTGTTTTTGGTTTTCTTAATGTTCTTGTTTGACCAATAAACCTTCGAAATGTTCTAGGTGTTCTACCACCGATCAAGTGAAAATTAAGGGAAATTTGTATCCTCAAAAAATCTCCTCCTGTCCCTTTAATTATCCTTCACTTTTTAAGCCATTAAAGTGACAGGAGGAGATTTTTTGAGGATATAAATTTCCCTCAAATTGCACTTGATCGGTTGTAGACCGCCTACCGAGAACGTTTCAAAGATTTATTGGACAAACAAGCACGAAAAAAAAAACCACAAACCTTGTTTTGAACTTTCCTGCTATAATCGTTCCTGTAGGAAACCATGCTTTGAATTTCTGTCGTGCACGACAGAAATTACGAGATCATCATCTTATTACATAAAGACGGCGTATTCGGCTTATTCACTTAAGGTGTGATCTACATTGTAATACATCAATTGGTAGGCATTACAAATATGCAAAAAACATGGGTTCAAAAAAAATGGAGGAGCGCTTCTCTCTGGAAATCTCATGTCTCTTTACAAGATGACACGGCCATTTGAAAATATCTGCGCCCTTCAAGGTTTCAAAAATTCGATATTTTGCCTGGTTGTAAGGCTTTTATTATATACAAAAGCCCTACCCGAAATGATTAAGACCAATCCAGCTGCTCTGGGTACACAGAACGATTTTCAATTTCAGCAGACGACGAAAAGGCGTGTTAACCAAGAACAGCACGCCATATGTCATGTGTCCACACTATGCACATGTGGATCGGTCTATACCGTTGTGGTTTAAGTATCAGGGAGTACGAGCAAACTATTCATGAATAACACATTTGTTATAAAGTTATGGAAAACTTAATGGGTAGAACATGCGGGAGAAAAATCCAAATGTCCCGGGCACACAATCAAATATTGTCCCTTCAAGATTGCAAAATTTTCCCCCTCAATTCTTAGGTATTTCTTATTTTACTATGACTAACCAATTACCTCCAAATAGTAAGATTTCCCTGGAACCAGGTTCCCAAGTTCCCACTTTTTCCAGACGTGTGGAGAAGTGTGGCTAAAAAGTTACTTGGATGATCTTTTATTTCATATTAATGTCCCTGGCTGTTTTGGGTATGTTATGTTATGTGGAAATATATCTCGGTTCTTCCAATGAGTGGACTGTAGTGAACGTATCTTATGTGAGTGTGCAATCCGGATAGAATGGATTGAATTTTGGGATACATAGTACTTAACATTGATAATCAATAAAATATGAAGCACTTGCACGCCATCAAGGCCCCAGCTTGGATTTCAAGGTGACACAGGGGTAAAATCTTAAACATGTTGCCGATGCTGTTGAAAAAAGACACCCTATGGTCGGTCTGCTTACACAAGGATTCCAAAAAAGGTTAGTTTATCCTACCTGTGACTTATAGTTATTAGGAATTATGGGGTAAAATGTAAAAAATTTTAATTACATAAATATTCAACCTTTTCTATTTTCACAATTAAAAATGCCCAATTTGTGTAAAATGTGGTTCAACTGTTGGTATCATGAATGAAAATACAATAGGAATAGTTGACCGTCTTACGTGTCTGGTTATCTAAACCAAAATGGCGAATAGAAGTGCAAAGCTATTGGCGCTATGGATCTATGACCTGAACCTATTTTGTGGATAACATGAAAACTAAGCAAAACAGATAAGGCAAACTATTCTTATTTCAATCCTTTAAGTAGTGGAAACAATTTGAACCACAATATTACGAATCAAAAAAACAGCAACTTTAAAACTTTTGACCCATGTACAGACCAAAATTGACTTTTCACCATTTTCAGTTTTTACCCATAACTCCCAGAACTATAAGCCATACAGATGGAGGTTTAATGATTCTTTTTAGGAGGTTCCAGGCTTATGGGATTTTTAGTTGGTGTAAATTTGGGGGTCTGGTTCAGAGTTGATGGCTTAATTAGTCTGAGACCGTGAAAACCGGTTGGGCCCAGGTTCGGTATCCTGATATCAACAAAGTTGCCAATTGAAAATCTCCGTCAGGACATTTTATTGAAAATTAACATAAAAAGTAGGTATAAATTGCTGATTCTGGTAATACATTAATTTACTTATAATGCTTATAAAGACAATGTAGCATGGAAAATTCAATTCCAAAGAGCTTGTTATCTCAGCTTTACTTCAGGTTTCAGCAGAAGGTATAACCATAAAAACACCTATGAAGTAACATGAGACTTTTGAACACAACCATCCGCGTTAGTGCTCTTGTGGAACCACTGCGTTCTCATTATATTTATACACCTGTTCCAACCTACACACCCTTTCCCACTACCTTGATTCTATTCGTTCGCCTCTGCAACCTGCCTTTCTCAGTTTTCTCCGTCGCTCCTACCCGTTGTTTATTTTTTTCTTCCATTGTACGTTATCATTTTCTCGCTCCCGCTTAGTGTCTTTCTAACCCGCTCTCCCTCGTCTTACCCGCTTGTTTTCTTTTCCTTATTTGGAATGCTTCTTTTTGTTCGCTTACCCTATTTGGCGGCATTGGGGAATGGGGAAGGGTAAAATTGTCCCTCCACATTAGATCATTGTCCAAACATTTGGTCCTAAACAGACTTGAGAACTGTTCAGTAGTTTCAGCAGTCATATATTTCCCCAAATTTCCCATGCATTTCAGGTTAGTGTCTACTGAGAGTGAGTCCCTCAGTTTAACCCACAACATAATAGTTTTGTGCTTTCACGGGAAAAATATTATATTGATTAGTTTAGTCATGATAATAATTTACTCTGATCCCCCCCCGTACAATATTCTTTGTTTGGAAATGGTTAATCCCACAATGATGCTACACGTCTCATACCTTTAGTTTCAATGGACCGTAGGTGAGAACTGGACCAAGTGGTATTTTTATCTCTTTGTGTTCACTGGACAATATCTCGATAGGGTCCATCAAAATTGGATTGGAATAAAAGCGCAGGATTAGCTTACGATTTGTCTAAAAAAATTAAATCAATAATTATATGCAACAAAGGCAAAGTTTATATTTTTTCTAAGTTTGAGTTTGATTTGTATAGTTTTTTTTGGGGACGTCTGTAGATAGTGTAAACTATACATTTTGAGAATCCGTGTACCAGCAAAACTAAACGCTGTGCTGTTTTAACACCTTCAGAACATTTTAAATTGTTGTCCCCGGATAACCTTGAACCCACGCTGGGGGGGCCATTAAGGGGGGGTGGCAGTGCTTCCAGGTCACATTATGGCTGATCAATACTCTTAAAGTATTGTATGACTGCAAAAATCACTATTTTATTTTCTCACTCATAGTGAGACTGTGTACTGCTCTAGCGATCATGTTCAACATGGATGCGTGTTTGCACCTTAAATTGGAGATGCAAGCTATTGTTATGCAGGGTTTCAACTGTTTATGTATAATAATGGCATGTTACAGGATGTGGTGTGCCTTTTTATGAGTGAAGCAATAAATACCATAGCACAATACATATCAATCTGGAGTTCGCTGGCTACACTGGATGACAGTGAAAAGAGTAGTAGCTTTGTCCACTCCGAAATAGATGATACAGTCACTCCAAGGAGGCTCAAATCCTAATCCAAATTCCACCACTATTTCAAACAGTAGTTTAGTCCAAATGACAAACCACTTAGTAAAATTGAAGAATCCTGCCCTGGGATTACATGACAAGGTAATGCTTTGAAATAAACCATGAGAGCTTCAGAAACCTGACTAAGCCTCCTGATAAAACACTCATGTTGACAAAGTAATGACTATGTGAAAGAACTTTTAATATGCTCTTGTTTGGCCAAACAAATGTAGTACATGTATGTAATTTACTGTAGGACTGTTCATAGGTAGATGCAACTTCTGTCAAACACAGAACAAGCTTTAATTTGCATTTTCCATTTTTCCTGTGTGCAGAACAGTCAGGGGCTTTAAAACAGTAATAGAATTAAAGAAAAATATATAGATCTGGACGATTTATTGCTTATTGCTTTTTTCATCAAGCAAAGTTTAAAAATTGACCAATTTGTTGTTGAAAAATACAATTATTGAATCGGAAAAATTATTTTTTAATTACCCAAAGAAAAATAGACTGTCCTAATCATTTACTTATTACGTGCATTTTTTGGCCGCTCTGGCTGAATGAAATATGAACATTTTAGCTAAATTTGGCCAATTTTTAACTTTACCTCTATTTGGGCCCAGAAACCGGTTTTTGAGATTAAAAAAGTTGGTTTTTCAAAACTAAAAAACAACATAGAGGAGAGGTCCAGATGAATACCCAGTGTAAATATGTGTGTGAATGCCAAGCAAATCTCACTCCGGAATTGTTAGAAATAAAGCCAAAGTGTTTGTTGCCAGGACGTGACATGAAACGGAATTTCGGCCACTAAATCCCTATCTCATTGACCATTAACTAAAAACAAAAACATTATGCTTTTTACAAGTACATGTACTTTTAAACTCAATACAAAAGGCTTGTTAACCCTTATGCTTTGTAATTTTAAAAGCGGTTAGTTTGCCGGTTGGTCAAGTTACTGATGTGCAAGATCCCCTTTTTCGGTTCCCCTTTTTTTTTTTTTTTTTTTTTTTTTTTTTTTTTGTTTTTTGTCCCTTTTTTTTTTTTTTTTTTTTTTTTTTTTTTTTTTTAATTTTATGAAATCTTTCCCTTTTTGAAAAACAGACTAAAACTGACACCACTTCAAAATGACCTTTCATCGCAAGCCATGCAAACCTTGTAACTGTGAACTTTAAAATAGAAGCAGACCTATTATTTTACAAGCGGCCGGACATGACAAACCTTCGTCACGTCCTGGCATGGTGAACGTGAAAAGATCCCATCGGCTAAGGCAAAGAAAAAATGATTGGATTGGAGGTAACCCGCCCAACCTCTAATTTTGAAAAAAAAGTCCAAGCCAGTAACAAAAGTATACAAAATAATAAAAATAATAAAAAAAGTAAAAAACTTATTTTTCAAGTTGTTGACCGTGAATTTTAAACACAATTTTGCTTATTTGTGTGTGTGATGGGGTAACTTTGACAAGTCTCTTAAGATTTCCAATAATAAGGAGTAATAAAAGTTATCAAATTAATACCATACATAGGACGATGTGTGATGCTTCGATGTAGTAATGCCATACTTTAAAAAAATGTAAAAACAGCCAACAGCCCTACCCCTATTGAAAATTTTTTACTCCAATACAACAATTTTGTGGCCTAAAGCAAAGAACACAATAGCAAGTTTCAAAAATATAAAGATGGAATCGATTTGTTTATGTCAAGAAATAGGACACAGTAGTATAGTTTTCAAAGGGAATTGAGTCGGCACTGAATGAACTATAGGGCGGCAGGGATTGGGACGATTTGGTCTGAACACGACTTCGTCAAATGATGTCAGTCCAGTGGCGGACGCCAGAACCTCTTTTTCGGGACAAGTGACAATTCGGGGGGGGGGGGCAAAGTACTTATATTGGTCATGCGCCATGAGTTGGGAGAAAGGGGTTACATGCTTAAAGCTACAAAAATATTGCCACCTTTTCACACTTAAAGATGAACAAAGCGATTTTTTGAGGCACCCAAATATTGTGTAATAATAGTATAGAATAGACAATCAATTCTTCTAACCTTGTTTTGGCTGCAGACATGTCTTATAAGAAGAGAAAAAAGGTGATTATGATTGAAAACATAGAGTCTGAATTCGTATGTTGGACTCCTATACGGAAATTAGTATATTCACAATTTTTGTAACAAAGAAAACATTTCTCAGGCTGAATCCTTTCAGATGGGGTATTTTTTGAGTGGAAGTCTCTCCATCAAGGGCAAAAACGGTACTTTCGATATTTATTAGGGACACCTGATACACTGTATGTAAATCTCTTGTGGCCTTTGAAAATGAGATATAAGTCATCAACTTGTTTCTCAGAACTATCGACTATATTGTTGTAAAGCTAAATTCTGTGGCAGTCTAATGTGTTAACCTTCCATTATGCATAATGTATGCAACTCCTTGAGATGTGTCGGGGGAATCATAAAAGCCGTCATGGAAGGGAACTGTAAAAATGAATAGGTCATTACTGCAGTTCAGGTTGTTCCAAAACACATAATTTGTGCTGTTTTACTAGTAAAGTTAACTTTTTAGAGAACTCCTGTCCCCACGGAGAAAAGGTGCCATATGATGGCAAAGTATAAATAGCTTCGTGCGTATGTGTGCACAAACCACATAGTCCCGTCACAATTACTTTCTGACATGGGCGTCCACCGGGGGGGGGGGGGGGGGGGGTGGGGTTCTGGGTTTTGGTCAGGTTACCCTGAGTGTGCCAAAGAAAAGGGACTAGCTGCAATATGCGGACTAACGCTGGGGTATCAAATAACATATAATGCCAGTTATAGTCCCACTAGAGGTATCAAATAAGGTAGATTGTGACTGGCTCATTGGAAAAACACAGGAAAATTAACTTGACATGTCAGTAAAAAAAACCTGCAGTGTGTAATTTGTCTTACAGTAGCACAATTTATTTGTCTCATATATGATTCTTAAAAGGTATTATTTTTTATCACGTAATTGAAATCAGGTCCCGATAGGGGTATCATTGTACCGCAAATGGTCCGTTTACCGACAAAACGTGGATATGTTAACTGAATACTGGTCCGTTAGAGTAGATTTTACACGAAATTGGTCCTGATAGGGTCACTTTCAGAAACCCTGGAACGAGCTGGGTACCAACAAACCCTTTGAGAAACACATATGGTGTAGAGTTGTAACGCGCATGACTAGGCATTTTCTCCGGACTTTGCCGACTCTGTCATGGTTAGTTGGGATGAATGAGGTTTATTCCGAGAAAGGAATATGACGGGGAGTTTTCGTAACATGACCCATCGACACACTTTTTTATGACACACTTGACGTTAGGTTAGAATGCCTCACCCCCAGATAAATCGGAACCCGGACTATCCATAGCCTTCACCAAGGTGTTGAGGAAAGTGTGTCAGATGGTCAGGTAACACAACAGACTGCGGCAGAATCACCATGATGTTGGTCAAGCTTAGTACTAGCGTGACAAGGCCAGGCAAGGCCCCAGGTGGGTGGTAGTTACTGACCCCCTTTGCCTGACAGCGACTCAGAATGAGCAGCCTGTACGGAATAAAGCACAGTATCCCATGACTTTATTCCGTAAGGCTGCTAAATCTGGTGTGTCAGACCAAAGTGGGGTCAGATAAATGTACAACCCGCAGGCTGCTATACGATTCTGTATGATGTTGTTGTGATATTCAGAAGAGTCAACTCAATGACCAAGGTATAACATGCATAACTTAGCTTCTTACTCACCCGTTATTTCCCTCGAACGTTCCTCTGGATACTTGTGTCTTACAACAGAGCATAAACACCCAACGAGATGTTCCGACCATTTTCTTTTGGGTTTGGACGTTGCTCGAACGCCCTTACACATATACAACCACACATACACTGTTTCCCTCAAATCACATCGTTTTTCCGCGTTGTAGTGACAGTATCGGTATGTCTGCTATCATGTTCACTGGATGATGATGCCGAAGGTTGCGAAGCTGAGGTTCGCGAAGCTGTCACAACTGATGTCGTAGTCATGGCGATGTACTTCGACTAGTGACATGACTAGAGCCTGGGATGAGTTGAGTTCTAAAATGAAAACTAATTTGCCTAGGCTAGAGTTTGATTAGCTGACTAGTTATATATTTTCGACATGCGACAGTGTCTCTAAACTTCTAACGGTTTCAAAGCCTCGCTTTGCAGCTCTGGATGGCACTGGGACACAGAAGGTTCACATGTTCAAGCCCGTCATGCCAGTTCACAAAGTTCTATTTCTTGGTGTGGCCAATAATACAGGGACATTGCGACGGACATCGTGATTGATAAGTAGCCGCCTGCACATAAATAAGTCGCTCGAAACATCTAGCCGGGGAGAAGGGTGGGAGATCGAGCATCATTTAGCATTAATATCAATTATCACCCAGAATGGTGTAGTGGATGATCCTCAGGGGAGTGAGAAAAGATTGTGTCATCACCGCTTCCCACGTTCCCCCAAAAAGTCAAGTTAAACCAGCCAAATTCGTCACTCAAATTAAGGAGGTATTATAAATACCTCTTTGATCAAGTATTCTCAGTGGAAACGTCGTCCGGAAGGGGAAATTTCCACGTTCCCGACCGGGGGAGTTCTTCATAACTTGGGCCTTGGGTCCCATTTTTCTAATGTTATTTTTCTTTGGTGTTTTCAAGAAATACACCAAAAGAAGCTCATGACGACGATTATAAATGTTTTTAATGTTAAGCAGAATGAATACATTGAACATTGGCAAATATTAATTTGTCAAGAAAAGGATTTTTAGGAAATCAACACGTAAAATATTTAGACGGCCAGCAGCCAAGGACCAAACATTATTTTGACAGGCGTGTTTGTTACAAAAGTCAAACCTAGTGGCGATGGACGGGCGGATCATCACAGATCAATACCAACCTCATGACCATGGGAGCTACAGATCAACATATTGGCATTACATTTTTTTAATTTTAGGGTAAACTGTAAAGGTGTATCAGAAAGAATAGCCCGCCACAACGAAATTTCTTGCTTACTTAATCCAATCTTATCCTTGTTTTAGTTCTATTATGAAAATAGTTACTTTTTTAACATCTGGTGAAAAACAGGAGGGTATTTATAGTAAACTAGATACCTCCTTGGTGAAAACAAGAAAAGAACACGGTGAAAAAATAAGAAACAATGATATCCCTAAAAATGGTGCAAAACCTTTTGTTCCAGGCTAGTAATAGCAGAGAAACATATTGTAGGCCTATCAATGGAAGTCTTTGGATTTAAGCACACGTAAGTTCTAGATTTATATGCATTTGTTCACAGGAAGGCTATGAAAGTACCTGAAACATGCATTTCTAATGGTTCTTCAGAATGAAGTGAACTAAGCCCGAACCCGTCTCCCATCATAAGCAAATATGAATTTGGGGAATTGTTTAAAACGGTTTTCTATGGAGTGTGAACTCCGCACTATGATGAGATTGCGATTTTTATTCCGTATTGAAATACTTGTTTACACAAATTGGCACTCGACGACCCTCCACAACCTTTCAATATGCGATGGGGGCGTGAATCCTATAATGACATATTCTACTGAAGCTGATCTTGGGTTAACATGGTTAAAAGACCATCGTTCATAGTGAATGCGGTAAATGTTTTCCCACAAATAGGGTCCCATAGATGGCAATCAAGGGGAACAGAAACAGGGGGAAGGTGGGGGGGGAAGGTTCCCCGCCCCCTGACGACTATTGGCCGGGAAAAAATTACAAAATCATGCTAAATCAGTTTTTTTTTTTTAAGTTGCCATTTAAAAATTGGCCTTTTTGAGACCCCCCCCCCCCCCTCCCCGAGAGGGAAATTTCCAATGACTGGGAAATTTGCCCCACTCAGAGCGGCAGGCCCGTTACGCCATACTGGAACAGAAAAAAAGTCTGGAGCATGGCAAGACCTCTAAAAAGGTGGCAGGAGATGAGATATGCTCTTCAAAGAACAAGATAATCAGCCGCAAATAATGTTGCAGTGCGTAGAGAAGGACATATTAAACCTAAAAACAGCAATGGACCTGGAATTTGAGAGTAATTAATTGTCCAGGAGGCTTAATAAGACCTTAAATATTTTTATATATGTCGGGAAAATTTTTTGAATCCATCGTTGTCCTCCTCCCCTCCCTCTCTGGACGAATGCTAAGCCGGGGGAAAAAGAGGTTTGCATCATTTTAAGGGAAATAGTCATTGTTGGTTATTTTTTCACCGTTTTCCTTCTTGTTTTCACCATATCTTCATGAAAGTACAATTTTCAAAAAAGCGACAACACGGATAAAAAATGTTTAAAGAAGTCAAACTTTGCCGTTTTCTGGAGGGTAACGTTCTTTTCTGAGACACCACTGTATGGCCACAAAAGGCAAAATTGTCCGCCAAAAATAGGTAAATCATGCGTCACAATGCATTCCTTTCTTCACATCTATCAGAACATTGGGAAAAATGTCCCCCATTACCTTCAAGGGAGTCATATTGTGTTAACGTGGATAAGATGGAACCCTGTTTTTTTATTTAAATTTTTTAAATTTTGGGGTCAAAATGGCCAAAAAGGTCAAAATTAGTCCCAAAAAGGTAAATCATCGGAAATAACATTCATTCGTAAAATTAATTGATTAGAACATGTCACTTCACTTTTCAAAGGAGTCCATATTTTGTGTAAAATTGAAGCCATTCCGATGATAGATTTTTGGGAAAATATGTCCAAAAAGGATCAAAATTTCCAAAAATGTGATACCAGTCTCAATATCTTCGTTTCAAAATCACAAACAAAAATTTTCAAGGAAACATTTTACCCGTTACAACATATCAAGGAAAGTCAAGAGCTTTGAGTTGTCCATTCTTAAGTTTTCATCCATTTTTGGATCAAAATGAAACCAAAATAATGTTCAAACAAAAAATTGTCCCAAATCATGGTTAACATAAATCACTTACATCGAAAAGGTGTCTTAATAATAAAGGTCTAGAAAGCTAGTTGGCTAATTGACAGATTTTGGGGTTAAATGGACATGGCCAAATCCATTCAATAGTCCTCTTTTTCATGTAGGTAGGAATCATCGATCAGTTGAAAAGAGTTACTATAGTCAATTTAAAGACCCAACAGTGATTGGAAAATATTTTGGGAAACCTTTGCAGAAATAGCTTCAAGTGAAAGATAAAGTCTGTAATTTCCATAAGTTTACCATACCTTGTTCCGACCTGTAATTGCAGAAAAGGAAAGAAACGGCAGTGTTCCAAGGCTCCATTCAATTACGTGTTATGTATGGTCCGTAAACGTAACAGTAATGACTAAAATCTATGACTAAAATCTCCGATTCTGTCCTTATTAGGTTGCTTCTTTCATCATTGCAGATACCAGTGTACTTGTTAGACTACATGACAAAACTGATTTTTTATAATTTTTTTTTTCGATTTGCTGATTTAGCAAATCACTGACAGTGACCCCTTTTTATATTTTCTGAGTCAAAGTGGAATAAATAGGACAATATTCATCCAAAACCTGGGTCAAGAAACAATAAAATGGTGCAAATACGAAACATGCACTCAATTACTACATAAATTATGTTATATCAGTTTTATAATATACCGTGGAAATTTTTGATATGCAAGTGGATGTATTTTGCTCCTCTATGTCTGGTTTCAAAATTGGTAATTGGGAAATTCCCACGAGAATTTTACTACTCTAGGCTATACGTCATTTTGTAAGTTTAGTATCATAGCGTTATTACACATCTATCAAGGGTCTAAGCGTAGGATGCTCTCTTTGTTTTTATTTTGTACCTAAGTGTTTGATACTAACCGCTAAACAATTGTCCATCAAGCTGTCCCGTTCTTGATTAGATTCGCACAGGCCTATAGTATCAGTGCAATATAGGCCCACACCATGCACACTAGAACCCTTTTAATTATTATTTTTCTCACATGTCGGAGAAATTACATTTTTGGACCATTTAAAACCAATAACTGAATATGCCGTAATATTGGGACAGGTTAACTGTTTTTTTCCCATTTTCGGGTTATTGAGTTTAGAATGATCGTTCTGCTGACCTATATTGATTTAAGAAACCTAACAAAATTAAAACAACTTTCAGCAGGCCGCGATTAACATAACATATAGGATCAGTTTTAACAAGAAACAAGTGATTATATTTTATTCATATTTATTAGATTTCAGGTTTTATTTCTCTCATTGCACCAAATACAAATTTAAACATCGTACCATTATTGAAATGATTAAAGATAAAAACAGAATGAAAAAAAATTATACATTAAAGCCAAAATGCGTTCTTTAGTAATTCAGCATTCGTGTATTCTAGTAAACCGGAAAGGAGGGCAATATAATAACAAAACTTTAAATTTAATTCAAGTTAATTTCTCCCTCCCCCCCCCTCTGTATATATATTATATATATATATAAAAAAACAATTGAATGTTTTTCATTTAAACAGGCCTCTTTATTTTTTAAACAGTTCGTGTTTCCCTTAAATGGATAGCGTTTTAAATTTTCAATTGGTAAAGCATTTAAAAATTAAATGTTTTTTAAGTTTTTGAGTTTTATTGATTTTTTAGTTTTTTTGATTTTTTAGGTTTTTTAATTATTTTATTATTTTGTAGTGTTTTATAAAATAAAAGAAACTACGGGAATGCTAATATGAAATTAACGCGTTGAAATTAATAAATTATAAACGTTGTTTTTAACTACTGTGAATTCTATCTGAAACGGAATCTTAATAGGTTAACAGCCACTTTAACTTGCTCGCACTGAACTTCTTTATCCTGAAAGTGGTCGGAAGGACTCCCTTATGCCACTGTCCCCTTGTAGCTAACGTTTGGTTTTACTGATTGGACTATAATAATTTTTCGACTTTACAGCAAATTTTTTCTTTATAAATAACGTGGGTGGGTCAAAATTTGGAAGGATTTTGAATTCAGATTGGCCAAGAATGGCTTGTTAGATGTGACATGATAAGCGAATGTTTGTAACCGAAATGAGTAGGGACTGCGCATGCAGCCTCCCGACCTTCCAACCCCATTCTGGGTTATTTCATGAAATTTCAGAAAATTAGGATTTCCTCAAAATAAAAATATCTTTTGGTTTAACATTTGTCAATGTTTTACACTCTGAGAAAAAAGTATTGCTTAGAACTCCTTTTCTGGTCTTCTATCTGGAACCCTCAAGAATGGACCCTAAAAAATGGAGCTTAAAAATCTGAGAACCCAAAAAGGTTCTACAGAACCAAAAAAGGTGCTACACAGAGCAGTTAAAGAACAGTTAATTTTCGTTGAAGAACCTTATCGACTGTTCATATAGGACACGTTTAAAAAAACCTCTTTAGCACATGAAGTGAAGGAATATTTGATACGCTGTTTATATTGGCGAGATTGTCTTATATACCTCCATCACAATTTGTAAAACTCGAGAAACCTGATTAAAAGATCCCAGGTATAAACCGAACGTTGATTAAAATGGAGTAACCAGTGACCAATGATTTCAAATTTTATTAAAGAAGTTGATGTTTCCTCCCTCCTCCCCCCAAAAAAAATTGTTTTGCAAAAGATAGCTTCCGTATTTTTTCGTGCTGAGCTTAAAAACGGGTGATGGGCTGATGCGTGGCATTGTTTATGTTATTTTTTATTGATTTATTTTATTTATTTTATTTATTTATTTTAATTTATTTATTTAGTTATTTATTTAGTTATTTATTTATGTTTTATTAATTAACCCTATTTTGATCAGGGTATCCTACTCAACCGGATTGATGTTTCAGTAGGGCCCTGTGAACGCATAAAATTACAATATACACAAGACAAGCATATTTTTTAAAAGTATAACATGATCAATTGAATATATTATCTATAAAAACATATGACAAAACATCGAAACTTTCTCCGTGTTGTATCATTTTACTTGATCTCGCGTGCTTTACATCGACATAGATTCTGATAGAATAATGCATATAGGCCACACTCTAAAAATATGATATAATCACGGCCGCTTGAAACTCTGTCTGGCCCTACCCTTCTCAAAGACGCCGGCCCTTCGAAACAAAATACATAAATTTAGCAATATTAAAAGAACCCACACCAAATTGAGTATAGTCATAGCTTGTATACAGAACAAATATGTCACTAACCAGTCATGTAGCGCACATCACCACACAAACCCATTTAGAAAATTATAATTTTGATTGAGGGCAGTTGAAAAGTAGACCACTTTCAAATTTGGTGGAATGCGCGATGTCCCACTTGCAGTAGTCCACCATATCCCCAGGCGAGGACCTTGGTGTCTGATTTATATGAATTCACTCTTTCTCTTACACACCAGTGCCCTAACCCTGTCTAAATGAAGGATTAATGGACCTGCCAAAATAGTTTCCATCTGGCTAAATATTATTCTTTGCTTTCCGCACAGCCATTGCTCCGGACCATTTTTTCTTTCTTGGGTCACGCATATTATTTTTGCATTTTCTTGTCATAACTCCCAGTTGAAATACTTGCCTTGCACGTTTCCAGTCTCAGAAATACCTAATTGGTTTTTTATGCCACAAAATCAACCAGCACTTTTTATTGTAAGAAATCCTTACACATGCATGGGCTTTTTTTCGTTAGATATCCTTAGACAATGTTTTTTATGATAAATCATCAGACAATTTGTTCCATTTTCGAAAACTGACTCAAAAACATGCATTGTTCAAAAACGACAAAATGTTTAAAAATGGGTATTTATATTGCACGTAAAATACTTTAAAATTGTGTACCTTTTTTCTACCTTCAATAAATTGGAGCGCATTTTTTTTCTGGAAATATTTGGTCTTGTCCTCTTTAAAGTATCATAGAATCGTCAACTAATAGATTTTGAACCCACACTGTGATCTTTAAGGCATTTTTCCTGAAAAAGTTGACGACTTACTTAAGGCAGCGGGAGGGACTTACTGAATTGAAGCATGTTTGAAAATATTAATATTATAATTTAAAAATGAAAATGTTAAAACAAATAGGTTTATATTTAGTTCATATGGTAATGTCATTTATTTTAACACTCCGTATTTGTCACAAAGTGACGTTTTATGCATTGGTCTGCTAATAAATTCGAGATCCGACTTTTCTTATAGTAAACAAAACATCGCCTGGCATCTTTCTTCAAGACCGCTGTAAAATGTTTATGTTTGGTTTATTTAAAGATTAAGAGTACCAGTAATACGTGTGAGTCATAAACTGCAACCCTACAATTCAGATAAAAAAAATAATTAAAATCGTTAATAAATTATTTTGCTCAAATGATTGCTTTGGTATACAGAGAGGGATAAACCATACTTTCAGAAAACGTTTATTGGTGTCATTTGGACTCTGGGGAGGAAGATGTTATGCCAATTTTGCTGAGATACTTAAAATCCTGTTTTTGGCCGATTTTGACCAAACTACGGTCCAATACATTCAAGAGTAAATGGTCTTCGGGCGGATTTGAAGTAAAACAATTAAAACACACGCAAAAGTTATTGTAGTAATAAAAGGCGGGAGATGATTGCAAAGAGTTATAAAATTAATTTATTCCCGAAGATTAGGTACCAAACAAAATGCTGAGTGAAAAAAAAAAAAAAAAAAAAAAATCATTTCCCAAATAAGCAAGTTAAGATTAGTGGTGTAAGAACCCACAGTTTGCTTTGGATAAGCAGTTTCATGTTTGTAATTTAATCTACACGAAACTTGGGAGCTCACAATAAACCATATGGGTTTATTGTATTCAGCTTGAAACAGTGCCTTTTTAAATTTTAATAAGTTTCAAATTTATATTCCAATTTATGTATTTCAGTTTTAGTTCTTCTCACAATTAAAGGACACTGAGTAGACTGTATTTGTGCAAATAATGACCCAGAGATGTACAACAACATCTCTGCAGTTTCATTATGTTTATGAACTGAAAAAACATCGATATGGTAGTGATTTTCAATAAACTGGTCTCTTTATGATAATAATAACAATGGTATTTAATTTGTTGAAGATAGCTTACTTATAATTATGTTCACAATCCCGATTTTATTCAAACTGATATGTTTTTGTCACGAAGAAATCGATACCAACATGAAAATTGCATGTGTGAATGATCTTTGCTAAATGGATTAGTGGTTTTACGGGTCTGCATGGTCGGTTGTCAGTCTCGCCTCATATGGCTAAATGGCCAGACAGTATTTTAGGTCTCTCCGCAAAATTGACTAGTTTCGAGCCCCAAGTTCCGAAATACAACCAAATGAAAATCGTCTGATAGCCTTTTTATTCCTCTAGAACAACCAAGCAAACATCAAGCAAATAACCTTTCAAGAAAAATCTTTCCTGAATGTGGGGTTTTTATTGACTCACACTGTATAAAGGTGTTGATATTACCTAACACTAGCAATTTATGCACAAATGGGCATTTTGAATATTGGCTTAAAACAATTCAGGTCAGCGATACACTCGTCATTTTAATTTTAAGGATATGATCAGACCAACAAAAAAAAAAAAAAAATAAACAAAAGAAGAAAAAAAGTTTGTTTCCAGTATAGGCCGCTCGTATTTTAATTTTGGAGTCATTTTACCGCATTTTTTCTATTTGATTTTCAGAGAAAATGTGCACTTTTTAGACAAAAATACCTCAGAGATAGAATTTAATTTTTAAAAACACGTAAATGATCCCAAATCGATATTTTTATGAACTAAAAATATCTGGAATTCCTGGCTATCCTTCCATGAATTATCTGGAATTCCAGAAGCTACCTTCCGTAAATTCCAGGAATTCCTAGACTACAAATGTAAAAAACTTGGAATTCCCAGAGGATTTATGGTTAGGGGTATAGAAAGTGTTGAAAATATTGATTTTTTCGGGAATTTTCATCTGAAAATCGTAAAAACACTGGAATTCCGTCACCCACTATACCTAAAATGGCTGGAATTCCCACCCCATATTAGACATTAAATTCTGGAATTCCAGCTTTCAAAAGTGACAAAAAGTCTGGAATTCCGGCGCAATCTATAGGGGGGGGGGGGCATTTTTTTCTGGAATAGCCTTGTAATTCTGTCAATGTAACACATCTTTATAGATTAGAGCATGGACCCAGGTCAATTGTTCACCCCCCACTAAAGATAAGGTTTGACACCTTTGGTAGTTAGTAGGTAGTAGTGTGGTCTCAAATTGTGGTGTCACTTTTTCAATAGGGTGCCAATTTAAGGGGCATTTCGTGATCCACAACCTCGTCCCCCGGACTTGCCTCAAAAAGGTTGAGATTTTTATATCATCCGAACCGTTAGCCTTATCCATGTGTACCAAATCTTACGAGCAAATTCGGTCGCATCTGTATAAGATATTCGCAATTTTGTATTTTCTCTCCGTAAACGGACAGAAATTACAGCACAGACCTATGGGACCGTGGGAAACAGGTATTTGCTCCTAACACAAAACCGCAAGATCGAGATCAACTCAAATTTCGTGAATAAGCTTTTCTCATAAGGATATCTAGTGAACCATGAATAAAAAAGAAGGTGCCGGAATCACGAAATGCGCCTTTAAGGTTACACATGGGTCAAACTTTTACAATGCACCAATAATGTTGAAATGTATGCCATATTGTCTGTCTATTCATGCTATAAGGATTCCAAAAATGTATATTTGTACCATCTATATGACCTTTGGAGTTAGAGGAGGGTAACATGGCTAAAATGGTAAAAAAAAGGTCAATTTCCATTTGTACAGGGGTCAAAATCAGAAGTTGCTCCAATTTTGGCAAAAAAATGAAAGAAGTTGTTCATCTAGCTTAATGTGTCAAAATAAGGAATAGTTTGTAGCATCTGAAATGCATATATTTATCATGTTATGCGACAAAATAAGCCATATATGGCAACTTAAAACAAATTGGCCGGCGTTCACCTGCTTTTACCCTTATCTCAGTAAGTAAACATTTGACATAATCAAAACTATATACTTTTTGGGAGTCCTCCTTCCTTAGGCAGTAATTTGCAAGTATTTAAAATAAAATCAGATTAACTTTTAATGTTGACCCCTGTACAAATTGAGATTGACCTTTTTACCATTTTAGTCATTTTTACCCTTTAACTCCGAAACCGCGGTCAACCAATGGTCGTATATAGGTCGTGCAAACTATAGGCCTACATTTGTATAGACTAAATGGACAATATGGCATATATATCAACTTGATTGGTGCATTTTAAAAGTTTGACCCCTGTGGTCCCTATTGAACAAATGACACAATTTGAGAGTACACTACCTAGCACTGATGTAGAGCAGACGCCCGGAGCAGACGCTGATCCAGGGAGGGGGCGGACGGGGCGCGCGCCTCCCGGCAATTCTGCAAATTCTTGCAAAATCAGCCCATTTTGAGCTATTTTGGACCAGTTACAGCCTTTCAGCCCCCAGTAATTTTGACGTTTTTCAAATCCTGAATCCGCCTACGATATTCTGCTCCTGCTCTAGATAATCAATCTTTGTAAGTATAACACTTTTGATAGACCAATGTTTTTTTGACAGCATGCGTGTCATTTTGGTCCACTTTAAGTGACAAGATCAAAAAATGAGATTATGTTTGTCATTTCAGAATACGAGTTTCATAATTCCAGTTCTTTTATGGCATGCAGAATTAATCAATATTGAAACAGATGGGCCCATTCGGGGCCCATTCAGGCGCATTTAGTAACTGTAGATAATAGCTATAGCGATATAGGCCCGCGCGAAGGAGGGCTCCCGCTAGCTATAAGGAAAATGGACCGATCATCCCGATGCCGTGATCGTATTTTTTCCCGTAACTCAAGTTCCGTAGTTTCTTAGGCCTGTAATTCCTATTTTCTAAATATTAAAACCGCAATTTATAGTTTATCCCGTAACTTTCCGTATATTTCAATCTTTTTAATGTCAAAATTACTCCCCCACAAGTTTCCAATATAACCGTATAGTTCCCATCTTAAATGCAATAATCAACATGACCTGTAATTTACCATTATACAGCTCCGACGGTGGTTTTGCATATAATAATAATAATAATAATAATAATAACTCTAACAGTGGAATGGGGGAAATTTCAATTATTCATTAGGTTATGAGTTCTTTTCTTATTTAAATTAATTAATATTCATATGCTTTGTTATTCTAGGGGATTATCCTTCATTTGCATAAATTAATATTCAAATCATTTGTTATCCAAAACGGAATAAAAAGCAATACAAAGGGATACATTATGGGGAAATGCTATTTCGCCCTAAGAGCATTCTGAGTGAATAACACAAGTCAATTTCGCCCTAAGTATAGGGGATAGCCTAAGAAATTTAGCTGACGGTCAACTTACACAAATTAGTGGGGAAACTAATTGGAAGAAATTAAAGAAGACACTGGCACTATTGAAAAATAGTGTTGCCCACTCAAGATTTCCAAAATCGATTATTTTTGCTATGGTTGTAAGGCTTTAATACAAAAGCCCTCACCCGGAAATGATTAAGACCAAATCAGCTTCTGTATGGGTAAACAGAACAAGTTTATACTAACGTCGGCGACGTTAAAATCAGCAGACGACGAAACGAAAAATTGGACTTGTGTTGTCAGCTGTCCGCGCAGCCGTCCGTAAACAATCACTTTGCGCACTGTATTCAGATCTACGAAGTTAGCAAGCACGCTTTGGCCCCTTACCTGTTCAATGAAGATGTGGTAGTAGCCTACGTGAGCTCAAGATTAAGCAGTATTTAAACACAAACTGATTCAAAGATTATTGCACTATAAACGAGCCATCAATAACAAACTATCCTTTTTGCGAACTAGCAGGTTCTCTCCTGATTTGTTCCAACACACTTTTCAATGCGTTATCGGAAAGTGCTCTTTAAAATCCTTGGACTTATTTTTTAAAATCTAGCAGAACTGTTAGCCGGACAAAACTTTGATTTCAAAAATAAGGTCTTTTAGACTTAAAAATAAGCTCTCATTGCGTATTTTAAGTCATTTTAAGTTATTGTAAATCTTAAGGATCTTATTTAAATAAGTCTTTTTTTCAGACTATTAATTTAAATCCAGACAAGTTTTGTCCTGCTAAACAAGTCTCGGATTTAAATATAAGTCCATCATTTTAGAGAGTGGTGTTTTCTTTATAATTCCTAGTCAGGACCACAGTTTAAATGGTTGGGACTCAGAAATGTCTAATGAAAACATTCTCAGATGACAAGCGTATGTTTTCCCACAACATTTCACTATTAGGGTCTTTAGAGAGTGTTAAATGCATTAAATCATGAGCATGATTAATATGATTTATTTAGGTTCGTTGAAGGGAAAGACCGATCCTTATTATTTGCTTGTGTGTTGTAAAATCCAAATATCGAAAACAATCCAACCCCCCAATTTTATGACACTTTCATTGTAGATATAGAATTTTTCAGTTTCAAGACCAGCATCATGGCATTTTATGGAAAACGCTCATTACTAAAAAGCAAAAGAATAATCAGGTAACTTACGGCAGGAAATGACCGTAAAATAAAAAGGAATGTAATTATCTTTTTAAAGGTTCTAGTCAAAAAATTACTTGGAACTTCATAATCATTTAAACATTGACTTATTTGTAACATTTAGCGACATGTGATTTCTCTCTCAAAACAAAAAACCACAGAGATTTTGTGGCCCAGCGCCCATGTGCAGCATAGTGTGCCGACAACTTGGCATAAAAAGACGACGTAGCGAATGCTATATGTTTTTTTCTAAGTCCCAATGACAACTTTTCTTAGTATCGTTTAAACTTCGTAAAAAAAGGAGCGAATTTGACAACGTATTTAGCAAATTGCATAGTAGTATAGGTAGGCTTATATTCGTCCAGCTAATTACTGGTTTCAGAGTACACGCTCTTAAAATTGCATGTCAAAGATCACGAACTCTGGACACGCCCTTGCTTCCCTTTCTCACATTTGATAAAGTTCTTCATTTTCTCACATAGTCTTTTTAATTGTCTTAGCACGATCCAACAACATGATTCACAAAATTAAACAAAGAGGAAAAAACAAGATATATAAGTTCATCGCGTGGCACATTTTGGTGCCTGTTTTTGTTCGGGCTTGTCAGCGTAAGCGTTTGCCAACTGCGTGAAACTGTGCGGTTTTACGCACCTCAATATCGCGTTGGTATTAGACTTACTAAAATGCGTGATATTTTCGTTATAAATAACAGAAAAGTAGTTCGGTGACCCCTACTTTTTCTGTCAGTAATCGAGTCAAATCTAGGTAGTGCCCACCTTTTATTAAAATTTGGACAAAAGTGATCGAACCCGATTTTTTTCCTATAGCAATGTCCATGAACAATGAATTTTCATTGCGTGTGTCGTTGTTACAAAATTTTTGGATACAAATAGGGTGTTTTTAATATAATTTTTCTCAAAATATTTTGAAAAAGCTTGATATTTTTATTTCTTGAATTGACGTACATCGATATAAACGTTCAATTTATTATACGAAATCTAAGCAAAAATCTATCGAAAACGGATCTCGTTGTTGACCCAAGCACATAAACACAACACGCACGCCGTATGCATGATTCACACGCTATGCACACGGTTTTTTGAGCGGTCTATAACCTTTGTGGTTAATATCAATGAGTTCAAAAATAGTCCAGTAATATACCACATTGTTGGTTAAAAGTATGGAAAAACTTAAAAGTTGGCTACAATTACCTGGCGGTCTTTATCTCATATCAATGTCCATATATCTGTTTGGGGTATGTTATTTTTATGTGTAAACATATATCTCTTTCTTCCAATGGCCCTCAGGCTATCATTTGAGAGCAAATTGAAAACAAATTTCCTTTATTATTGTTAAAAAATGGTGCCAGTTGCCGCTTTAAACGTAAAACAAATGAATAGGTCTATTATTGCAAAAGCTAAAAGCAAAAGGCAGCATAATTCATATATAGCGCATATGGGTTATTCTACAAAAATCGGTGTCATTGCAAACCAGAAAATACAAAATTAAGTTGATTCAAATCTGCTTCTATAGGTTTTCCCACTTAGTTTTATTTAAAAACATTTTTCATTACATTCATATCTCGTTAAGGTGTTTTCGGGCCTCTGCCCACAGAAAACGGAAATTGGGCGTTTGTATAAACGATCGTCTTTGGCCCAATATATTAACATTTAATCAATCAAATTAAACTTATTTTCATATGATTTTCGTCAAATCACATTGAATTGGGCTCCCCCATGGCCCATCATTGCATTGTACAAGCAATTTCGTCTTAATCCTTTATTCACTATTAGCTCAGTATATTTCGTATCGTGTGGTGGTTGTGTATGGATAGGCCGTGAGCGTAGAGCATTAGAGCTATACCAGCAGCAAAAGTTATCATAATCTACCTAT
The DNA here is from genome assembly GCA_023653785.1 of Ophioderma brevispina. Classification (NCBI taxonomy): domain Eukaryota; kingdom Metazoa; phylum Echinodermata; class Ophiuroidea; order Amphilepidida; family Ophiodermatidae; genus Ophioderma; species Ophioderma brevispina. Next base: position 19,762 of record JAMKCH010001067.1, on the reverse strand, counting down.
CTCCCTGCCATCTTTTTTCAAAAGGTAATTTTCTTTATTCACCGCATCTTCATTCACCTTATTTTCTTTACCTCATTTTTTTCTTACACCTTGATTTTATGTAACCCACCTTTTCGTATACTTTCACTCCATCTTTTTCTTCACCTCATTTTTCGTTCACACTATTTTCTTTACTAATGATCGTTCTTACACCTTATTTTTACATCAACCCATATTTCATTTCTTTCACCTCTATTCTTTTTTTTTTTTCAACCTCATTGTTTCTTTCACTCATTTTTTCTTTCACCATCATTTTGCTTTTTTATCGCCTCTTTTATACTTTCTTTCTACCCTAATTTTCTTACCTTATCTTTCTTATTCCTTATTCTTATCCTTATTTTTTTTTATTTTCCTAATCTGTTCTGGAATTATTTATGCTGATATAAACGAAGGAAAAGTACAGCCAAATAAATGATAAATTTTGCTGATGTTACAGGCCTAACACTATCACACGAGACGAATATAAATGAGCCAAAAATGCAATTCTAGGACCAAAGACGAAAATGCTTTGTACATCGACGAGCCATTGGTACGACGAAATTAAATGATTTGACTAAATGCCTGAAAATGATGGTTAAGGTTATGATCAAAGTTACATATGAAAAACACAACTTGTTTTAAATAAATGCACATTTCGGTTTTCTTGGACGCATACAAGACTGAACGAGATACGAAATTTAGAGCATCATACATCCAATGTTTTACAACCGGTCATAAATATTGTTTTCCACAGGAAATAGTTTTTAAAAAATGGGGTTTTACGATTGGTGAAACAACTTTGCTCCCCCAAGGCAAGAGTTCCCATGGGTCACCATTCAAATTGATTTTGTATCAAATTTTATTTTTTTAATTTTAGCCTTAGGGTACGAGTAACTTGTTATGGTACGGCCAAAATAAACGAAATATGGCACTTTCTCCTTTTCCCTATTTTTGATTTGCAGTATAGGCTATTTACAAATATCCCTCCAACAATTTGCTTTTAAAAATTGCAATAAATTATACAACTGGATGTACTTGTATGCTGACAGATGACTCAGAACAAACCGATAACGTACACATCAAGAAATTTTTAAGACGTGACCAAACTTGGTATTTGGGTGAGGGGAACCACTTAAAAAATCAAAATTGGTTCTTCAAATTTGCATGGAGAAAACTACGTTAAATTACAAAACGATATTGCAATGGTTATGCGCTTTTTGTGTGAGAGAGGACCACACTCCCGCCGGGCCACTGCATTGTCACCATGACGGCCAATATCGTCAATTTACTTTATGGTCAGGGTTCCCACCTTGAATAGGTTGGGACTTACCTGTCGCCCCGTAGGCAGTCGTATGTATGTCCTCTGCCATGTGCTGTTTTGTCGAAGGTATAAGGGGGTGGTGGTCAATCAAATTTAAGACCGGCCTGAAAGGGGGGTAGCCATATTTTTCGACCCTACCTACAAGGGATCAAACACTGTTTAGAGGTACGCAGTTCAACTTCCCCTCCCCCACACAGTATTCTGAACACTTCCATTAGTAATCAGACGTGTGCCCACTCTCGATCACAAACTGTAAAAAATTCGCAATTTTGTATTTTCTAGTCCGAACGGCAGAAGACATTTACAGCACAGTAGCCTATGGGACCGGGAAACGAGCAATACTCATAACACAAACCGCAAGCTACGGATCAGCTAAAATGTTGAGCATAAAGCTTTTCTCAAGTAGGATAAACGAAGTTGCTTTGAAATCACGAAATGCATCCCGGGAATGCACTTTAATTATTTTTTGACTTCTTGTTGTATTCGTACGAAATCAGGCACGGAAAGGGGCGGCAAGCCGACTTCATTATAGCAAACTCCCCAAAAATGTCAAAAAGAAATTACAGGAAATCGGTGCAAACCACAAACCAATTTTTGGGGGCTTGATGGGTCATATGGGAGTTTCCCACGACACAACATACGACTCCTTCTCGTTCGTTATTATACAAAAACAAATTGAAATAAACCCTCCAGTGAGTGGGTTGCTTAAGCTCCAACGGTTTTGGAATAAGGAAAATATCTTTGTCAGTGACAACTATACAAAAATTCAGAATTATTCGTCCAAGATTTCGCTTTTTACGTGTTAATCTAAGACCAATGGCGACTTGAAATGGGATTCTGGCTTGGCCCTCCCCCATGGCTTATGCTGCACGATAAGACTGCAGTCACATCACCCCTTCCACAGCCATACAGTGCCAAATGCTTACAAACCCATCCCACCAATCGCGGCGTAGTATATTTTAAGACTATGACTAAAACCACCCTGGGAGGCGGCGTTACGTAATCAGGAGAACCATTCCAAATGGTTGCGCCGACTTTTGAAAGTATAGTACGTCCGAAAATTTTTTGGTGTTATTGTGCAGGTTTGTTGTGAGCTACACTGTTGCAAATGGGTGTAATCTGGAGATGGCGAATGGAGAATAAGGTGGTTTTCGTCTTCTGGAAAACGTTCAGGAGGACCCGATGTTAAACTTTGGGTTCATCGAAGGCCATGACAGGTCGATCAGAGGTATCGTGGGTTATGCCATGTAAGATGCCCAGGCTCAGTGGCAAACTAGACATCGCTTTCACGCTCCATATTGATTCTGTTCTCGCAAAGTGCGTCACAGTGTACTATGATCATAGGGAGGAGTTGAACTAACCAGGGCACATTGGATCTTTCCAAAGGAATCTGAATGGTGAGTATAAGACTAGTATAAGTATTCATGTCAGTTGACAACCACCGTGACCATGATCACCATCCCATTCCACATCATGATGAGAATGCATGCATGCATGCCCTTCGAATTCGGCAACGGTACATGATTGTTAAAGGGGGGGAGACACGATTTTAAAGGGCATTTCGGATCCACAGCCTCGTCCCCCGACTATTAAAAAAAATTTGAGGAGTTTTTTTCATCTAAACCGTTATTTAGCCTAGGCTTAGTAATTCATGTGTGCCCCATCTTACGTGCAAATTCGGTCGCATCTACGAATGCACATTTGTATTCTGTCCGTAACGGGACAGAAATTACAACATGTGCCAGTGGGCCTATGGACCGTGGACCGAGCATGATCATAACACAAAAACCGCAATTGGGGATCAGCTCAAATTTGAGAATAACTTTCTCTTCAAAGATATAGTGATCAATGAATAAAAACCTGGCTGCAATCAAGAAAGCTAATTATAAGGATCCTTTCATCTTGAAGAAGAATCAGCCTTCACTCACCCCAAAAACACACCCATCTGTTAAAGTTCGAGCAGAAATGTGATCAACCCATTATTACTTGAAGTTGAGGCTAAAAACATAATTGCATGTTTGTACTCTATTGCATGACAACGTCTTGCTAGATGAGTAGCCGCGAGGTGCTCGGCCCTTTCCGCTGCGATAGCCCCTACTATCTCCGCTCCCTAAGCCAAGAATGCTATTCTTAAGTTTTCTGTTTTTACAGTAATGACCAAAACAACATTTTGGCATGGATGGACACCCCCATTTATTTTGGTCACAATGACGGACACAATCCATGAGGCAATTTTTTAAAATAATTTTCCAAAACTTATTAAACTAAAACACTAAACTGACCGATCAGACTCAGGAGGTACATCGCACCTCGTTTGGCGATGCCTAATTGGTCAAATAACTTGAAATACCGGTAAGTATGTGCCAAACCTCTATGTAGCTTGGTGCACTTACACGAAGTGTAAACATTTCCTGTCCAAGTAGTATTAATCCCAGGTACTGTACGTACATGCAGTAATCATTTATTTCTGAGTTACATGCAGTGCATTTACTTCACACCGTCATTTGGTAAATTGGTATTACCTGTAATAATATTACGGGGATTGCAATAAACATTAGAATATGCCTAACTGAAAAACACTATCAGTGATTCGTCTGAAAGAGTCAAAATATTTGAAATTTGTAGTGAATATGGCTTAAAGGTGCGTGTTCCGATCGTCTTTGGGACCCCCCTGATTTACCCGGAAGTAGTATCGATTTTGATATCAGATTAAAGGCCGTATTTTTCTCATTGTCATCCTGAAAATTTAGCCCTCAAATCCATTTCATTCCCAAGTAAACAAAAAACCACCGTTTTAGTGGTTAACCGTCAATATTAGCACAGTATTGAATAGGGCTTTGCAATCATGCATTATTGCGTCTACCATAAAAACCGCAAGTTTAAATCCCATGGTACTTGACAGGGTGTATGTGCAAGTGCCAGGTTCTCATATCATGTAGAGAACACAATACACATAAATCGGAACAAGCACCTTTAAAAGGGAAGTTTGTAGAGTTCTCAATTAGTTACTTTTTCCAACTAAATGAAGAATTGAGAGAAAAGGAAGAAAACGACAGTATTCAAAGATGACTCTATCCACAATCCATGTTGTAGTAACTGTAAAGGTTCGTTCATACTACGCTGCACTGCGCAGTGCAGTGCCGATATATCGATCACTTGCTGCAGCAACTCAACGTAACCTGCTGCAGGCTGCAGTTAAAATAAATTTAACTCGGTTGCAGTACCGCAGTGCAGTATACTGGACAGAGACCGAATTCGAGCACTGCAACTTACCGCAACGCATGTTGCAGTGTAGTATGAACGAACCTTAAGTGTCCGTACGGACAGTAATGATTAATATAACCGATTGTGTCCTGATTAGGTTGCTTCTGGCCTTTTTATTGCAGGATACAGACATACAAAAATCTGATTTTTGAGGTTTTTTGGATTTTCTGATTTAGCAAATCACTGATAGTGCCTTTTAAGGTCTACATTTCAATGAGCTAAAAATGTCCTGCTATATGTTTGGTGGAAGGTGAACATTGGTTTGGGTGTGGGATATGATTTCAAACCAAGCTCTTAGAGAAATTGTCAAAAAATTTCATCATGGACAGAATCTACTTTTGCATTGCAAATTGAAGCAATGAATATTGTCTTAACTTTTAAATGCCCAAGTTAAAAGAACAACCGTTCAGCTTCCAAGTTGGATGTCCCTTTAGGGAAGATATTTGACTAGGATACTCAAGATTAATTTAACATTTTCCTTCTTGCACTAATTACAGCCTATACATGTACCAAAGAACATTCTCTATGGTTATGGATATGATGGGGAACATTCTAGCCAAGACCAGACAACGCCAAGTACAACTCAAATGACCAACCATTCATCAAGTACATGTAAGTACCTGTACAACATGTTTCAGGTTAGACCAATTTCAGGCAATTTCATTTGTGTAATTAGTTACTACAATAGTGACTCATCTGGTATGGTTTGTGCCCTGAGCTGTTTTGCAGCCTAATTATTTGAAATATTGAGAATTAAGTTACTAACAAGTAAAGTCAAAAATGAGGCGCAATGGTTTGCTTGCTGTTTTATTTATGAAGGTGACTACCCGCAACAATGCATTTCTACAAAAAGTACTTAAATTGCAAGATTGGGATGAGTTCTGTTCCTGTACTTTTTGTCACTATAAATTCATGTGACAACCAGTGTAAAAGCTGTATTGGAAAAACTGCATTTTGGGAAGAACACTAGTACACCTCCTCTGCCCAGATCTGTTGATAAAAATAGTCATTTGGCAACAAAGCCTTAATCACTTACGACAAGGTTTCCCAACCTGGAGGTCGCGACCCCAAAAGGGGTCGCGGACCCTTAAGAAGGGGGTCGCGAAGTTAATTTAGATAAAAATGAAAGTACTAGTCCAAAAGGCAGGAACATAATTGGCAAATAATATAATTTAACTATGCCAAACAAGCCAAGCTGATTTTGCTGTGTTTGAATAATGAATTGAATTTATATTTGATTAGTAAAATTTCCGCGCGCTTCGCGCGCAAATCAATATCAAATTGTCACTTATACAGGACTGTTCAAAGACCAAAATTGAACTCGACTATTAGTCATGTCAAGCAAGCCAAACTGATTTTGCCGTGTTTGATTCATTTGAATTTGTTTTGGATTCAAATTTCAAAGACCAAAAATAATTGTAATGAAATTAGTCATATTTTTGCACACTTCGTGCACACTTGTTTTAGGAATGGAGAGCAAGCACCATGCCCTTAGAATGCCACAATCAAAATTTTTAAGGATTACCCTTGCTTCTCTGTCATCAGTAGATTCAGAGCTTACGGCAGAAAATAGGCGACCTTGTTGCAAGCCCCTTCCCCTGGCTTGAAAAATTGGCTTGCCACTGACGTACCACTCCACAACACCTTCAATTTTTCCTGGATTGGTCAAATTTCTTTTTGTGAATATATTATTTTGGGTAATGGGGGTCGCCGCAAGCTAAGTGTCAAGAAATGGGGTCTCGGGACAAAAGGTTGGGAAACCCCGACTTACGACCTGAACTCATCACCTTGTAGTATCAGGGAAGCACATTAACTTGACATTTTCATTTAACACCTTAAATCTGATCTATATCCAAATTGTTTATTTCGCTTGGTATACATGTCCTTTTTTGCCTGTCTAGTGCCTAGCACTATAAACTACTATGTGCTAAGCTGCTTTGTAATCTACGTATGTGTACAATGTATAAAATTTTACCATGGTTTCACACTAAATTTTTATAATGCAAATGAAAAATATGTATGTCTATTAAGGATAGTGCATATTATGTGCTGAGCTGATATGGAAGATGTTGCCAAAACAAATGGTATTTTTCTCCGTTAACAGGCAGAATTCGACAGGCGGTTTATGGGGCCACCAGTAACAAGAATTTGCTATTAAAAATGCAACGTTAGAATCAACATTCAAATTTTGGAAAATACCTTGTATCAAGTATGCTAGTGGGGTGGGCATAAAATGATGATAGGTTAAGATCATTTTGTCTTAATCTATTTGATGTCCAGCTTGATCCGAGCATTTTGACACCAATTGTCAAAATCGGCCAAAAAAGAGAGGTGCCGCACAAATCCAAATTTAATGATAAATGTATCAGTTAATGGAATACAGACCACATTTTAGCACTGTTAGGGTTAATTTTTATGTTTTTAGGTCAATGAATCCATTTTGATAATTTCGTTCAGATTTCGATTTTTCGTTTTCTAAAATTAGCATTTTACGTAAAATTAAGCCACGAGGGCGCTTTGCAGGCCACACCCTAACCTTCCCCATTTTAAGATATTTTATGTGTAGAATGAAGATTTAAGCTGTATTTAAAGTATATTCTGAAATTTCAGCCCAGAGCTCTTTTTCGTTGGTTACAGTGCCAATTGTCTATAATTTGCAATTGTCTCCATTGAAAACTAGGGGCAAAAGTTTATTGACTACACACAAAACCTATGGCCACAAATTGCGTAATGATGTTTCCAATTAACTGGGCTGAACAGCGAAACCGTTCAGTAAAGAGCTCAAATTTCTGGAGTAGGTACCTATCAATTATTACCTTTAGGATAAGTTTTCAATGATTGCAATAAGAAAGCGGCAATGTACTTTTATGGCAAAAGCGCCATGTAGCTGATTTAACAAAAAATGGACATTTTTACGAACACGGTAGACTCGGACAATGCTGGAACTTACAAATGGATTCTTGACCTCAAATACACTACTATGTGTCGATACCAAATGGCTAAAAATTATATAACTACAGTATTGACACCCCATTGAGCATTTCAGACCCGTTCAGACCCCCCCCCCCATAAAATCACCTTTTTGGGTGGCACCTTCTCATTTTTGACCGATTTTGACAAATTTGGTGTCAAAAATGCTCAGGGGGATAAGCTGCAAAATAAGAGTTAGGACAAAATGATCTGAAATATCATAATTTCTCCCCCTGTCTAGCCAACTCTAATACTAGTGAATCTAAGAGGGATGAAGAATTATCAAATGAATCAGTGCCCCCCATTTTCTGGGCACAATTTTTACAATTCATCAGTTGTCAAATTTTTAAATTAGGGCCAGTTCTGGCTGCGGTAAAATGTTTGGGTTTTTGTGTACATGTAGGTCAACATTCGTCGATGACTCCTCCTGCCAGTCTTTAAATTTGCGGTATTCTGCCAAGTGAATCTGATGAAGGTTTGTACTAAGTATTTTTTCCTAAGTTGTAAAAAAAAAGGCAGATCATCATGGCCTACATTCCAAGGGCAATGGAAACTAAGAAGTCACAAGTTGGCTCAGTAATTTCTACACGATTTTAAAAAGTGATGCTGATGGCCTAAAATACCAATGATAAATTAACATCTCTGATTCGATTTTGAAGGGCCAATTGCATCAATTTGCCATTGACACAAATTTTTAGGTGGATGACAGAGTTACCGGTAAATGAGTCGGAGAAAATATGCTAGAGGACCTGGCAGTAGGGACATGACAGATGGTCAATGTGCTGAAGGTGGTGATCAGGAAGCAGGAGTTGTCGTTGAGCATATTCGTGTAAGTTGGGATACATGATGATGTCAATGATGTTAAAGTAGACCAATCAGCTGATGCTATGGGAAATGGACACATGATGATGTTAAGGATGAGGACATGGATACAGAGATGGGACACATGGACCGATGCAAATTATATTTAGATGAAATTGGAGAAAAGCAGATGTGGATAAGTGGAGAGGAACACCTACAGGAGCAAGGACACATGACAGATGTTGGTAATGATCACCAAATAGAAGCTGTCGAGTTGGGACACATGACAGATGTCGATGTTACCAGTAATGGAATTCGTAAGTCATAACATACATGTATCTTATTGTAAAGAGAACCTTTTCCTCTTTTACATGCTTGACAGCATGGCCATTAGAAGGTGAATTCAAGTGCGTATGCTTTTCAGACCATAGAACAGTTTAATATTTATACCAAGTTTTCAATCATATATTATGGGTATCAGATGTCTAGAAGTAATAACCCGTACCTATCTAGGTTAAATATTCAATCTAATTACACCTGTCCCACCTGTGTGCGAAAGGTCCGGGGTTCAATCCCCTGTCCAGGTGTGTATGTCCAAGAATTTTTCCAGGGCTTTCACACTTAGGCATGTTGTGTATGTCCATGTTAAAAATTGTTCTCAATGTTCTAGTATGCAATGCATGTTCCACTTTTAAAATATGTTAAGAAATGCGGTTAAGCATCAGTGATGATCTCATGTACTAGATTGTATTGTTATAGCTATATTCTCATTCCAGTGTATAATGCGCTAGTCTCATACAGTATCGATTTTGATATCAGGTGAAAGGCCGTATTTTTCTCATTGTCGTCCTGAAATAAACCCATTTCATTCCCAGGATAAAAACAAAAGAACCTCCGTTTTAATGGTTAACCATCAATATTAGCACAGTATTGAATAGGGCTTTGCAATATGTGTTATTGCATCTACCATCAAAACCACAAGTTTGTTTCCCATGGTACTTGATGGGGCGTATGTGCAAATGTCAGACTCTCATATCAAGTAGGGAACACAATAGACATAATCGGAACAAGCACATTTTAGCTAAAAGCTCCAGAAACCATGCAAGCAAATATTACTAAAATACAAACTTACCATAAGAATAACACGAACAAAAATTTTGAAAATTTGAGTCTGAGCTACACTGTAGGCTTTTACCCACAATTATAATTGAAATACCCACATTGATCATTGATCTCCCAACCCGTTAAATTTATACAAATTACAATGTCAATATTCAAAACAATCTCTTCCTGCAGGGGTAGAATTTCGTAGCAGAGTGCGAGAATCAGTCTGGATTCCCAAAAATGAATTTTGCGGGAATCATCCAATTTGCTACTGTGTTAAATTCTTAAGTTTACGAGAATCAACATTGATTCCCGCAAATCAATTTACGAGAATCTTTGCGAGAATCGATTCTCGGATTCTCGCCGAAATTCTAGCCCTGTTCCTGTGATGCAGAGGAAGTATGAAATCGCAATGATTGGTTATGTATAAGTGCTTACATTAATACTTGTTTAAACAATGAAACTTGAATATTCTTCCCAGTTGTAGGATTCTCAAGAACCGGTACATGTCGACGGAAGCAGAGGGTACATTTGCTGAACCACTCTCTTCAAGTGACAGTGAAGATAACTTGTGTTCATTCCCCTGCACAAGACATCCAGCTATCTGACGATCATCAAAATTCTAAGTGAGCTGCCAACAGGCAAACACGTACGTCTATTGATCTTAACATATATATTTTGCATACTTGCTTGGTTGATGGTTGGGTCCCTGATAACTGATCTAGCATACAAGCCTGGTCCATTAAGAAGGTTCACCATGGTCAAAAATAAATTTCATAATTTTTGATTTAATTTCTTTTGTTAAATGATAGGCCAACATGTGAATGTGGTTTTATCTTAAAGGGTCATTTTGTGATCCACAACCTCGTCCCCCTGACTTGGCTAAAAAAAGTTGACATTCTTATATCATCTGAACCATTAGCCTATAGTGATCCATGTGTACCAAATCTTACGTGCAAATTCGGTCGCATCTGTAAAAATTTCGCAATTTTGTATTTTCTGTCCGTAAACGGACAACATGTGAATGTGGTTTTATCTTTCTGTCCGTAAACGGACAGAAAGTACAGTGTAGTGGTCTATGGGACCGTGGGAAACAAGTATTTGCTCATAACACAAAACCGCAAGATCGGGGTCACTCAAATTTTGTGAGTAAGCTTTTCTCAAGGATATCTAGAGAACCATGAATAAAACAGAAGATGCTGGAATCACAAAATGCACCTTTAAAAGTCAATCCACCTAATGTAGTGCTGATATATGGAGGGGGATATCATTTATACAAACTTAAACTTTAGAAATGCTGTAAGTGCTGAGATTTGGGGTTGTGTTGTTGACGAGGAACTGTCCGACCATGACGCAGAAAATTCTCGTAAAGTTTTTCTACATCTTACAAGAATGGAAAAAATTAGTGAAACCAATGGAAGTATCTCCTTTCTTTATGAAGTGTATTATGTATTTGGATGTTGCTACAAGTTTGTGGAATATTGAAAGTGTGTCATGGATGGACACTTGCTTATTTTTCATTTTCAAATGGCCCGACCTCCAAACGGTTTGGAAGCCATAATTACCAAAGGAACAGAATTAACCATTTTCTTTCTGCATTTTGACATGCAGCATCACAGTGTACTTTATGTTACCAAGGCTGCAATCATTTTATTTTGACAGGTCGTTCGAGAATCTACCCACTTTATCTCCTTGCCAAAATGCAATGTTGCATGGGAAACTGTGTCACCAGTCTGCTTGAAACCTCTAAAAGAGCAGCCAAAAAAGCACGTATGCGATTTTTAGAAATGACATTGAAAGAACAAGCCAATTGGATTAAATCATACTTGGAAGACCACCATATGATAAAAAATGGGAAATATGTATACCTGTTTGTTCTGGGTCTAAAAACTGTGTGTCGCAGTGCATGGATGATGGTACATGGCATTACACGATCAAGGTTTTATGTGCTGAAAAAGGAATTTGAAGGTAAGTGATGACTGGTACATTTTAAAAGGTTAATTAGAGAATATTTTAAATTATTAATTATGTACCAATAACTTTTGACAAATGGCCCATTTCATGATTAGGTGCCACTTTTTGAATTTTGTCTTTTTCTTTCTAGCATGTTCAAAATTATGGGATCAGAGCATCATTATTGGGGTTTTACCTATGTGCTCTACCTCCCATAGCTTAACCAACTTGTTCCTGACACATGTTTAGGTTCTGTGATATCATAGTGTGCCTAAAATGACCATTTCTGGTGTAAACTGGAAAATAAGGTTATTTTTATCAAGCTGCCATTCTTCAACAAGCACTGTGATATCATAATGTGCCTAAAATGACCATTTCTGGTGTAAACTGGAAAATAAGGTTATTTTTATCAAGCTGCCATTCTTCAACAAGCACATTTTCCTTATTCCTCTATTTTATTTTTGTTAGAGAATAAGACTCACATTGTATTAAGATAAAAATTAAGGACATAGCTTTTCTTGTATAAGTATGATATGCATGCAAAATTCAGTGTGTCGATGTGACATTGTCCGTTCACTTTTACCCCATTTTCAAGTGGTTCTTAAAACAAACATCAATTATTTCCTGTTAGCAAAGAATATTGTCAATTGATTAATTTATGTCCTAAGATTATTGGAATAAAAAATTATCGTTATTGCTCACTCTAATTTTTGTTTACAGCAAAATGGATGCGGAGCACTCATTGTCCGTTCACCTATTTTGTCACATCCACAATATTTTAAATGTAGAATTTGGGGTTTAACAAGAATGAAATATTCCACTTGTAATATACAGTTGGAAGAGCTTTATACTGGTAACCTACACATTAGGATCATACGATCTTTATGGGCTGGGCAATCATTTCAATTTGTCCGTTCACTTTTGTGACATTAGTAACGTCCCTCACATCCAAAACAAATTTCTGTCATTGCTCAAAGATAAATATCATTAGTGTACCCAATTTCAGTTATTTTGTTAGGGCTATTTGGTATCACTAAAAATCAGAATGAGTTATGTGTCCTATATGCTCTTTGAATTAATGCCAGACCACTAAAAATGTGTCCGTTTACACCCATTTGTCACATCCATCAAAAAGGAGTTTTGGATAAAAATGCCTATCTAACTCATCAACTAACTTGTTTGATTGGCTTTTTCACATGGGTTATATTTTATAATGTCATTAAGGTCGTTTGATGTATTTAAGAACCATTTTCATTTTTAAATTTTGCATAAACGTTGTCTTTTAGCCTTGCTCAGTAATGCATGGGCTTCTGAAACATAATTTGAAGCAAATAGGCCAGAAAAACATTTTAAATTACAAAATGTGATAGGTACTTGTCAAAAAAATTCAGTTAGACTGAATAAAACAATTCTTCAGATTAAACAACTACTCATAATGACGCAATTGTCCGTTCACAAGAAAGAAATGTCACATCCACCCCTAAAACTAGCCAATATACTACTGATTCCCATTAATGGGTAGCCACCAAGTATTTACTACAAATGTATAGAGTTTTTAAAGAAAATATCACAAATCAATCTGTCAATTTAGTTTAAGCTTTATTAGCCTAAATATGGAGAGGACATTTTTTTATGGAACTTACCACTTAATTTCAAATTGACACCACTTGTTACCAAATGGTCACATTAACGATTTGATTTGATGTTGAATGTTGTCCCAAATGTTCATTATGACAGCACTGAATCTACTCAAATATTAAACTTCATCAAATGAGACAGTCATTTTAAGTAATTTCCATACATTTGTTCATATTTTTGTTTACAGTCATCAAGCATTTGAAATGGTTTCTTTGCAGCTGTAGGTAGTGCTTTTGGTGGTCTTTAAGTTGGAATACTACCATTTATGAAAAATACAGACACTGTTTTTTTTATGGGTCATATTGTAGTGTCCAGCCAAGAGGTACCCTGATTATAAAACAACCCTTATCAGAGCCACACATTGATTATTTTCAGTGTGAAATAAACTATTAGTAGTCAATTCCCATTTTTGGTCACAAAATACACCTTGAATTTGCCATATATCTGTGAAATAACAACCTAATTAAATTTATTCAAATTTGTCCTAGAGGAAGCCTGGGGTATGCTTTCTGTTGCCCAGTGTCCATTAAAATGTGGACAAGTCAATGTACATAATTCATTTGTAATTTAAAATTCATTTTTCAACAAAATTACCAAAAATTAAACAAGTAACTTGAATTTTATTTGAGAGGGGTGAACAATTAAGCTTGCCAGACGTATTTTTATGAAAACCTGCGCCTTGGCAAGAAGAAAATGAGTAGTAATCAACTTTTAACTTACTTTGAAAAGTTGACCCCTCAGTTGACAAAAAGTGGCGCCTAATTGTGAAATGGGCCAAATTGAAATCTTATTTGAGAACAAAAATAGGCTACTTTGAAATAGGCTAAAACTGGGAAATGACTAAAGTGTAAAATACTTTTTTTCTCAATCATTTCAGAGTCCAACAATACAGGCATTAAAACAATTTGTTTCAATTTGTGTTTTTTTTTTCCTTATTGAAATGTGACATGTTTTCTTTGATTTGGAGGATAACTTTTTGGGATTTAGCATGCAGATTTTTTTTCTCTGTAGGCTTTTATCTAAAAAAAAAATCTTAGTTATTTTGTCCCGTCAGTCACACTGGGATTAGCCATTGAAGCATTTGTTTAAAACAGCACCGATCTCAATTTTCTGCAGCAAAAACTAATACAAAGTCTTTGTTACACCCTTTACAATTTTCTCAGATGGACGTATATTAAACATGCCAGCTAACTACCACAAACATAAAACCCATATGGAAAAAGTAAACAAATCGATGACGTGGTTGACAGAATTTGCCAAGGAATTTGGTGACAAAATGCCAGACAGCAAAAATATTAACCTGCCATCATCACTGACCAAGAACGACATTTATGAACGCATGGAAGCAGAACTATTGGAACAAGGTGATACACCATGTCAGAAGGCAACATTTTTAAAGGCATGGAGGAAAGAACATCCAAGAATAGTTATACCAAAGGTTAGAATTTTTGGGAAATTTGCTGTTGATTAAATTACAGGCATGGTGCAAATAGCCGTGACTAATTCTTATTGCAAGTACCTAACCTAATCCAAATGAAATGTCCCTTTAAAGTGACAGGAGGAGATTTTATTTAGGATACAAATTTCTCTCAAATTGCACAGGATCGATTGTAGACCACCTTCCGAAGGTTTATTGGACAAACAAGTACAAAATAAAACAGCAAACCTTGTTTTGAACTTGCCTGACTATCGTAATTGTCCCCATAGAACACCGTGCTTTGACTTTCTGTCGTGCACGACAGAGTACTAAATCATCATCTTATTACGTAAAGACGGCGTATTCGGCTTATTCACTTCAGGTGTGATCTAATACATTGGAAAGCATTCCAAATATGCAAATAACCCGGGTTCGAAAAAATTGGGGTGCTTCTTTCTGGAAATCTCATGTCTCTTTAAGTGTGTTAAATACATACATGACAAACAAATACCAAAAAGGTCAAAACTTGATTCCTATCTCATCCATTGAACATTTTGTGTTCCTTACTTTGGGAGGAAACCATCAAACCGTGGCAACCAATTTTTTTTTTAAGTCTAAACACTTTGAATGCAATACCTTCACAATGAAACCAAAAACAATTCACTGCACCTCATTTTTCAACAGCCTTTCAAACTTGCAGCATTTGTCAAACGGTATTCCATTGTACGAAGTATGGCCTTGTGCTTATAGTATGTACATGTATTGATATACTTAAAGTATTTGTTCCATTCACCCAATGAACCACTATTGGTCTCTTGGAGATAGTACTAAATTATGATATAGAATTAGAGGTACATGTAGATGTACATGTTTGAACATCATAGAGATTGGATAATTCTAACACATTCATGCAACCACAACATGTTTATTCTTTTCTTCGCAGCAAAATAGGTTTAGCCGCTGCAATAAGTGCACCAAGTACAAGTTGAAATTACAATCGGTAAAAGGAAAGGAGAAGAGGAAAAAAATTCAAGAAAAAGGGACAAGCACATCAAGTTTCAAAAGTGAGTGCTACATGTATTTTTGTACATGTGGTGTGTATGTACAAGAGTGGTTTGTTTAACATTTTAATTTTTTATTGAACTGTACATGTACATTGTACATTGTAACAGTATTGTTCTGGTTTTCAGGAAGGCAAACTACATACATATATTAAGATAAAGGTGCGTGTTCCGATCGTCTTTGGGACCCCCTGATTTCCCGGAAGTAGTATCGATATTGATATCAGATGAAAGGCCGTATTTTTTTCATTGTCGTCCTGAAATTTGAGGTAGAGTATAGTATTGCAGAGCCTGGTCAATGTTTACATTAAGTGGCTTTTTGAGTTTTGACCCCAATGTGTATACTAGCTAGCTAATTACTCTCTAGCATAGCAGTGTCTGCTGCCAAGTACTATTGTTTAAAGGTCCATGGCCCGATCGCTAATAGCCTCGTCCCCAGGGACCCCAGATTTTACCAGAAGTGGTCAACATTTTGGTATCAGAAGAAAGCTACTATTTTTCTCATTTACCCTGTGAAATCTTAGGGCTAAAGGATGTTTGGTTTAGATGTTATAAGCGAAAATGTGCCGCATTTTGGTCGACCAATATTAATTTTAATTTACACAGTACTCTATGGGGATTACAAAATCACGTTTTTAGCTCTCACATCAAAACGGGTTGAAATATCGGCGCGAAACTTTACAGATAAGGTTTTGAGGTGAAGGCCATTCTATCAAGATGAAAACTTTATATACTTAAATCGGGCCATCCTCCTTTAAAGCTGTAGAGTAGGTAGTCAGAGCTGATGATTTAAGGAAGTGGTCTGGTGGTGAAGTTTAAGTGGTCACTTATTAGTGATCAAGATTCATTTTATTTAGCATAACATATCATTTATAACAAAAAGTATGTAACAGTACTGTATTATATAATAGTACAAAAGAAAGTAACAATTGAAAACTGTTTAAGATGAAATAGATGAGCGATATGATATGCTAGGACCAGTAATGGACAACCCCATGGGGCTTATAGTTATTGCTGGCCCTATGAAAATACAAGTAAGATAATCCCAAAATTTGGCGGAGATATATTTTATGCATCGCGTAAATACGAGTTCGCCTTGTTAGGCTTGTCTCTACATGGTCATGTCACTACATGATCGGCAGTGATGTACTGAGGCAATCGACACAGGAAGCAAAATTCCCAAATTGTTGCGGTGACCTATATACTTTAATAAGTGCTAAAAGGCACCAAAAGTTAACCAATTTACAAAAATGCAAATATTATTAATTTGTCATGGAGCCCTGGGAGCATGTGTAACTTAATATTATTAGCCGGGGAGCAACTTCCTCCACCCAGATGGTATCGGACTCATGGCATTGGATATTTAAAACAAATTCTGTGTCAATTCTCTAAAGTTTTAACACATTTAAGCACAGACGGCACCGATATTTCACAGTAGTCTACACAAATGCTAATTAATATAATTTGTTTTGTACTTTCACAGTGAAGAAAGAAAAAAATATTACAACATATCTTCAAGGCAAAGAAATATCCAGAACGTTATATGAGCATCATAGTCGATGGAATGGATCAGAATACCACTTCTCTACCAAGACCACACCTAATTTCAAAATTTTCAGCATCAATGACCAAGCTAACAAGCCACCTGGTGGGTGTTATTGTGCATGGAAGGGGACATCACGTGTATGTTGATGTAGGAGAAATCCCTCAAGATAGTAACACCACATGCAATTTAATCTTGCAAACACTCCTCAAATACCAAGGGCAACTGCCACCTGTCCTGTACGTCCAAATGGATAATACCAGCCGTGAGAATAAGAACCGCTTTGTGTTGGGGTTGTTCTGTGCACTGGTAGAGCTCAAAATTTTTAACAAGGTAATTGGAAGTTTAACCTTTGCTTTAAATTAGGTGGGAGAAACATTTTAAAATTGGTAATATAGAAAAATGTGTAATCTGTGGTGCGATATGAAATGGAAAGAGCTAAATAATTAATGCTAGATGCAGCTACTGCAGTAAGTACATTTGAGTAATGCTATGTGTATTTTGACTTTAACGGATGCATTTTTAATGTACTGCAGCTTCAATTTTAAACGATTCTACTGGTTCTGGATAAGTACGAGGACTAATTTTGTCATAAATAAAGTATTTTGTGAATGGCCAAAGAGGTATATAGAAATAACCTACATCTTGAATTTGAAGTTTGGATTTTGATGGTGCACTCGTGTTATGTAACATTTATCTGCGTTGCAATGTTCTACTTGTCATAGGAGATTGCAATTGTAATTTGTAAAGCAAATAACAGCAGAACACACATTTGGCTGAAATACATTTGCCAATGCTTCCAAAGATACAAAGATATAGTTAAGGGTAGTTAGGAGACTATGGCGTCTCCTTAACTAGAATATGCATACTGTTAATAATATAAATTGCTTTTTGTTTTAATAGGTGAAAGTTAGCTTCCTTCCAGTTGGCCATACACATGAGGATGTAGACCAGTATTTCTCAAGGTAAGATTGGTCGTTTGAACATAATGTACTGATAGAGGTGGGCTATAGAGGGTCAGAGTTTCAGATCACTTTTATGACACTGATCGCATTTTTGAAGGAAAAAACATGAAAAAGGTGCAAAAAAAAACAGGGTGCCTTGCACAAAAATTCCAAAATGGCTGAAAAATTGTCAAGAAGTATTTTTTTTGTTCAATTAGCTTAATTTTGGTGGCAATACCTATGCTGTTGGCAATGCAACTTTAGTCTTACTATAGCCTTTTGTTTTCTTGATATTGCAGTTTTTAGCTTAAATTTGGGCTGCAAAGGTGCTTTCTCAATGAAAAATTATGATTTTGACATTCCAAATTTGAATGGGGTAAATTTAGCTTTGGATGCTGTTTGCTTTTTTGAAACTGCACGCTTTTTAATGAAATAAAAAACACCCTCCATTGAAATCCACACACATGAAAGTTTGTCGACCCCTGTACAGTAACATTCCAATGGGAGTATTTTCATTGATGTTTAAACTGATGCCATGGAAAAATAGAAAGGGTTAAACAGCTGTATTCAAGGCTTCAGGAAATGTTGAATCAACAATTCTGATGATGGCCCATCTAATAAAATTTAAAACTTCATAGGATGTGTGCTTTTGGCAAAGTGCCCTCGCAGTCCAATTTTAAGCTAAATCTGCAATATCAAGAAAATGAAAAGACATGAGATGAAAGTTGCATCTAATGAGTTCCTATATGCCAAAACATGGGTATTGCCACCAAAATGAAGGTAAAAACAAAAACCTATCAAATTATGGTAAAAAATGTGAATTTTTAAAGATTTGGCAGTCATTTTTTATTTTGGTTGGGGCACCCACCCTAGTTTTTGCACTCTTCATTTTTTCTTCAAAAATAGGATTAGCATCATTAAGAGACACTGGTACATTTTAAAAATAGCGTGCCCTCAAGATTTTTAAAAATTTACATTTTAGCATGGGTTTTAAAGCTTTTATATGCATTAGCCCTCACCTGAAATGATTAAACCCAAATCAGCTCCATTTTGGGTAAACAGAATATAATGAATCTGGCGGCATTTATCCAGCAGACAACGGAAATGGCATTTAACACAAGAAAGCACACGCCAGAGTTGATTCCCACAACATGCACCCTGTTTGACCGATCTGTGACCTTTGTGGTATTAATACCAATGAGTACACGTCTATGATATTCATAATAGACACATTTTGTTGATTAAAGTTATGGCAAACTTAAGTTGGCCTACAAATTACCTCCAGGGATGTCTTTAGCCTCTTATTAAAGGCACTATCAGTGATTTGCTAAATCAGAAAATATGCAAAAATGTGATTTTTGATGATTTTTTTTTATCTGTAAAGGTACCCTAACATACCTTGCAAATTATAAGGCCAGAAGCAACCTAATAAGGATGACATCTGATATTTTAGTCATATAACTGTCTGTGCGGACACTACAACACGTGAGTGAATGGAGATTTGTATCTTTGGAACACTGCCTTTTTCTTCCTTTTCTGGCGATTCTTCAGTTGGAAAAAGTAACATATGAGGATTCTACAGCACTCTTAAACTATTTCTGCAAATTTCAAATATTTTGACAATTTCGGGTGAATCACTGATGGTGTCTTTAATGTCCCTATCTGTTTTTGGGTATGTTATGTGTAAATGCATCTCTATTTTTCAAATGGCCTTATTCCTGAAAATTT